>BJCN01008187.1:0-14758 GCA_018326445.1 Flaveria brownii | reverse complement strand
CAATAGATCAACGGTCTACTTTTAACAAAACATTAAATATAAATTGAAATATCACATCAGACCTCAATTGAACAATATAATTTAAAGTTAATCGAAACTTTTAAATCGAAACGTCTGGTCTCACTAGTCGCTTCATATGTTTTTGTGTTTTAATTAAATATTAATTGATTATTTTATTAAAAATGGATAATTACGGCGTACAAAAAGTCTAAATAACCATCATATTTAACTGAGAACTTAACGGAGTTAGTTGAGTGGATGCAAATGACAACATTTGGTAAATTATAGTGATTGAAATGACAAAAAATATTTTTTTGGATTGAAATGACAAATTCAACAAAATATCAAGGACGAAAATGACATTTTACTCTTGTTTAATTATATTGTTTTGACTTGTACATACTTTTATAGCTAAATACGATTCGATTAAAAAAGCTAAAAAGAGAAAACATTATTGATATATGTTCTGAGCTAGTGGGATTTTAAGACAACCGATTTTAACCTTATACATGCCAACTATATGTTATATTATCCAGAAACATATTCGTAGACAGATAAATTATAAATGTAATTTTTATTTTTAGTTATTATACGAAATGCGTAACTTATTAATAAAAAGGTATTTAAATATTGATAAAAAATATTTTTTTTTATATTTTCAACTCGTGTAATACATGAATTTATAGCTTAGGTATAAAAAAATACCAAAATAAACCGATCCTTCTTTATAGGACTCTAGTTTCCCGGCGACACCGAAAAACGGGAAATTAGAAATACCGATTGCAGGATATTGTAACTCCATTCCCTTTCCATTTCCTTAATCCTTTTGTTTTCATATTTTGTGTTACATGGCTTCACAATTGTATATATGGTCTGTATCTCAATTTACTTTTAATAACAGTATTCGAAGATTCTAACTTTGTTCTAGGTTTTACATTGCGATTGAAGTCGTATAGTTAAAAGTTTGAATCACTCTCGTTCAATTCCATCATGTTTGAACCACTACCACCAAATTAGAGATCTTATTACATGCTTTAAGAAACCTCATCATATTGGCAATTAGAATAGCATCACTGCATTCCTTCTTAAATTTGTGGAATGCTAATACACTTGAAACCAGGAAGGAAATTACGTATCATAAAGTAAATTATGCAAAATGCATAATGAAAACTATAGATCAACTCAATGTTTTATTTAGGCAATTGCATAGTATGCGTATGGTATTGAGTTATCTTCTACGAGAGGCGTTTTGTCGTTGAGCATTGAAGTAAATAGCAGCAACGGGTAACCCTAAGTCATTTTCTTGCGCGAAGACCCGAGTGTTGAAATGATCTCTTGAAACAGGAGGCCTCACTGATTGCCTAGCTCTCTGCTTGAACAATACGAACACGTATCGATGGATTCCTATTACAGGCTTTGGTTTTTCATAGCTCACAATCTCCCGTCCTGTTATATGTCATAGGTTAGAATAATTCTGCATATGTTCATTTCTAAAGTATAGTTTGATTTAATATGTAGTTCAGGAATGACGTACCAAAAGTTGCATCAGTTGTACCAGGAATGTCTGTAACGATCCTGTAACATAGAGTCTAGTTAGTTCTCGTTTAAACTAATACTTCTGGCGACTATGTATCATATGAAAACTGATGGCAAACAAAACTTACCAATGTAGATGTTCTCTTAAGTATGGATCACTTGGACTTGGAGCATCTGGGTCGGTCATGACCTTCAAGTAAAAGCGGATACATAGGTTAATTAGCACATCATGAATATATATATATATAGTGAGAGATCTATTTCTAAGTATGAAGAGATATAGGATTACAATAGTATAAGATGATCTCATGTCGCCACCACCAATATGAACATGAGGTTTCGAGGTAATGATATTAGGCATCAACTCATGCCCATTAAAGACCCGATAATGGGTATTGTAGGATACATTCATTGTCACGCTTGGCGTAAATTGGTCGACAACATCTCCTATCACCCTCCCTACTACAAGTGACATGTTGGTTGCTTGGGACTTTAATTTAATTTAGAAATCAGATGTTAGTTAGTAAATGAAATAATGTATAAGGTCCCTTTTATAGACACGAAAAACTGGAGCACAGATGCATGAAAATGTAGTTGGAATGGCCTAATCATAACAGCTAATAAAAAGATTCATTTCTATATTCAGGTTTGTATTAATCCTGCTTTTTTTTTTACCAAATCAGGAAGTTATCATGTAGAGGGCTTATAGGATGAAAAGGTATACATTGCAAATAGAATAAAGGTACTCCCTTTTCTTTCCCCATTCCATTTTTCCACCTTTAAATTATACTTGTTAGGTTCTTGATGAATTAGATTTCGGTCTTTTAATCTTTTAGTCGGAAAGCGTGATTAAGAATTAAATGTCCTTTTTATTTAACTTATATATCGACTTACCCATCCATAGAGTATGCTCATAAGTTTTTTTTAACTAACAATAGTCTATGAATTCACCCTAAAATTATCCCCATAGGATTAATGGTAGGTCAGCATGTTTTGTTAGAGTATCCAGAAATTACAGTTATAAAATCCATTAGCATCCACCCTAATCATCTAACACTTTATCAACAACACGCACAAATACCCTAACAAACTTTTCTCAAGCAATGATTCCATTCCACAAATATTTCTTAAACAATTGTTTTTAAAAACGTCTGGAATTAACAACGTTCATTCCACTTGGCCCTAAAGAATCCCAGAGTGAGGCATATCTCCAGCCATATACTTTCTATGGAAAGCTCGCTCGAAAGTAGCCCACAAACATCCCTAAAACTTTTCTTTGATTCCATCCTTTAGACATTCCTACAAACTTTTTCAATTGATAATTCCATCTCACAAACATCCCTCACAATCTTTTCCCAGGCAATAATTCCATCCTCAAATATCCTTACAATTTTTACATTATCACCAACTTTTACATTTATTTCTCACGGTCAATTTAGTTAATATAATCATTGTTTAGTTTTTATTGTCGTGTAAATATATATAATACAACTAAAATAAAATATACAGAATATATTTAGATATTCCTTTAAAAAATATATTTAGATATTATATATAATAAAGTTTAATAAGTTTATATATTTATAAATTATGTGAATTCTTAAATTTAAATAAAAAAGTTGAATAAGTTTATTTTTATAAAAGTGAAATATGTTTTATAGATATATAAATACTTATAAATTTTTTAAAAACATTAACTCAATAATTATAAGGTTGTTTGCAAAAAATGTAATAAACAAAAAAAAAAAGAAAAATAAAAAAGTTAAACCAAACCCGATCCCTCATCCGTCCTTAGTGATATGTCGCCATAAACGAAGGGGTTGTTTGATAGACTCTTAATCAGCCTCTTAATGGTTCAGATGTATGAATGGTTTAACACTTAATGGTTTATACTGTTTGTTTCGTGAGCAAATATCTAAATGGTTAAGACATTTGCCTCTGAATTGTTAAACATTATACTAATGCTGAATGATTAAGATGTTTAATGCTGAATGGTTAATACATCTTATCTGAATTGGTCAGACATTTGCATTTGAATAGTTAAGCGATATACTAGCTCTTAATGGTCCAGACCTCTTAATGGTTCAGCACTTAATGATTTAAAACTCTTATTGGTTCAATACTTAATCATCCGGATATTGACAAAAAGGCCCGGAGGCAGGCCTTTTTGTCTCTCTCTCTCTGCATATAAAGGATTGAACTAATGAAATGGTATAACATATGATTGAAAGAGACAGGCCTCACAGAATGCATCAGCATCTCTCTCTCTCTCTCTCTGGGTATCTTTACAACCACGAGGAATGGTTGTAGGTAATTCCAGACGTTACAAAAGAAACGCATTAAACATCATAATGCCTCGTAGCTGGTCCATCGTCACTTTTGTCTTATTCTTTTTCGCTTTAATTTTCTTCTTTTCTTTTCATTCATACACACACAAAAAGACATGTGACGTGTCATCATCCCAATGAATCAGCTATAAACTTATGCCATCCATGATCCATCAAACCTTATCTTTACCAAATCGGACATACGCATAAACTTTAGGACGGTATTATACTATTATGTAATCCGATAATATCTGGATTTTGAAATGGACCAGGCCTACTACACAAAAGTAAAACCCATGTTAAGTCCAAGCCCAAGAAGGATATTGCAGTGGGCCAAGGCCTCTTACACAAACAATATTACTCAACTTCAAAGATCTCGTTGGATGATCGCAAGTTATGCAAAGTATATTTTCAAAGTACTTTCTAAATCTCTTGGATCAGTTTTGACTCGTGACTCACGTTCATTAATACATAGTACGTGTATGACTAGAAGGAAACAAGAACAGCAATTTAACTCAAGAAATTTATAGTTATCATTTTAGTTAACCTGTAAGGTAAAATTTACCCCTAAACCGATAAAATTTCATGCATCTATTTTATTTTTACATATCATCGTATTCTTTTCAAAGGTAAAATATCTTGTTCACTTATTATATATACTTTTTCGAATGTCTATTTGTTCATGTCCCCTTTTGTGTATTCACTTTATTTCCAATATATGATTTATGTAGAGTTTAAAACGGGATCTTATAGTAACTGAATCCAAGAAACATAATGCAACACCATCCATTAATATTTATTGTTTTGCTATGTTAGTCGAAAAGAATATTGGCAAAAGATTTTTGATTTTACTTTGCACATTTTAAACTACAAAACTGAACCACTCGGCACCTGCTATCCCTCCATCTATTATTGCTGCTACTCCATGCTATCGCACGACCAGCTTTGTTATTTATTGGCTACAAACTTGATCTGGAGACATGGAATCAAGGCATTGGCTAGACGGTTCAAGATTGTGGTGGGGTGACTCCGTGACTCTCGGCCTTCTTAAACCATGGGTTCATAATTCATGCCACGTCTTATTTATAGAGATGTTAAAGTCAATAACATTTGAAGATCTCGATCCAAAACTTGTTGATTTTGGTATAGCAAAGTTGATAGGTTCATGTGAGTCACGTGAGTACAGATCTGGTCGGAATTTTTGTTATATTCAGCCAAAACATGGTCAAAGTCGGCTGTCTAAGACCAAAGATGATAATGATGTTTATACCTTTTAGAGTGATTCTTGTATAAGATTATAAACTAAGCTTACACTAAATTGCAATTATGTAATTAAGTTTAACTAGTGGGCCATGGGTCAAGAATAGTTTGGGGGTCAAGATTTTGTGTCAAATGGATCGATGGGTGTAAGTTGGGTTTCTATGGTATTTTTAGGACAAGTATAGCGGTTACTACCACACCAAACCGAAGAGGTGCATCCAACCACCTTTTCGTTTGATCTAAATATGGGTAGAATCGTGAATCAAGCAGGTTCCAAGTCCATCAAATAAAATTCTACAAGCCAAACGGATCCTACAACGTACATGATACATCTCACTCCTTCACAGCCTACATCATGATCGTTCCCCACAAATCTACTAGGACCATAAGCCAGTAGTGGCCATATCTTCAAAGATCTCAAATTTCCCAAGTACGCTCGATCTACCTAATTTTTTACCTAATTTTTTAAGCTTGATAAGCTTTCGCTTCAGCTAACCTTTTCATTTAATCACCAACAAAATCTACCTTTCTTCTCCATTAAGTTATTCTTAGTTACCATATATCCATCGGACACAAACAATGATTTGTATAAAAAACTATTTTGTGTGTAAGGCGAAACACAAATGTCTATTTGCAAAGTAGATTTAACATACTTACTGCACACTAACTCAGCGAATCAAATGATTAACGTGAACCTTCAACTAATTCCTGATTAATGTGAACCTTCAACTAATTCCTAACCGTGATCGCTACATAAATAGGGGCATATACTGTTCTAGGAGTTGCAAAGTTTCACTTCACGTGAAAACCAACTTACTTCAAATTTAACGTCTTGAGAGAAGATAAAGTTTATAATAATCTTACATCACATTTTTATTGTAGAACTAAGTCAACTAACTCTTGGCAATTTTCTGATTTGACGGTAAAACTTCGAACATAAAACAACAATCGAGATTAACATTCGCTTTTCACGAAAGTGGATTCTCAAATCTTCGAATGGATAATGTGTCACTTTCCTTTAATAAAGATCAACTGGTGAACGCCAAAAAGGTCCAAGAAACTTCTGGTGCTTGGTCCACGTCTACCGACAACAATGGATATGCATGCCACGTGACGCCTTTCACACGTGGCCTCCCACTCGTGCCAACTTTTACCACAGTTACACTTTCCACCCTCTTTTCCTTTGACTTTTAGAATCTTGACATTCTAACTTAAACCGCCTTACGATCTGACCGCTGACATTGCTTCATCACCCACGTCGATTCATGATTATCAACACTACTACCACTCTCGTTACGATCCAACGGCTCAGATTTGATCTCCACTCCAGGCTGTTGCAATCGCAGGTCATTGTAATGATCCCCGTCCTCACCCGATCCTGATTCCCTCGATCGTTTAGCGCCTATCGCGACACCAAATAACCTAGGGCTCATCCCTTCAGGTTCCGGTGTTTCCACCTGATTACCACCGCCGCTACCACCACCGTCGCCGGAGATGCCTATGCACTCCTCCGCTAACCGCTTCAGCGGTAGCAGATCTAGCGGTTCCACGGTGGTTCTCGCCGCCTGCTGCGGTGGCTCCTGTGAACTGCTTCCTTCCGACGGTTTCTCCGTCGCGTAATTAGACATCATCACGTATATGTTGGAGCATAAACTCTTCATCCGACTCAGTTCTTTATTGAGCTGAATGTTTTCTCTCCTCAGCCTCTCGTTTTCTCCGGCGAGTTCGGCGTTTGTTCCGCCGGAAGCGGTTATTTCTCGTGATGGATTAGTTGTTGCTCCTCGAGATGAATTAGACGATAGGACTTGTTCTTCGCCTGAATCGCTAGGCGACACCGTTCTGATTGGCGGAGATGGAACCGCTGCCACCGTAACCACCGGAGTAGGTGCAACAGCTGCCACCGGAGCAGGTGGTTGCGACGGTTGTGCCGACGGAGCTACTGTAATCTTCCGGCGTTGTATATCGCATAACAATCGCTTCTCTCCTCTGCGAAAACAATCGTTTGAGAACTCCCATCGATCAGGCACAACCTTCCTGAATCCCTATCAATATAATAATCAAATTCAGATCATATCTAATCGTATGCTAAAATCAGATCAAAACCGAACTGTAAGGTTGAGATTAAAATAGCAGCTGAGGTAAGCGATTATCAGATATTCAAAGCTTACATAGGTGTTCAGCTGACGAACAAAACTCGAAAAATTATTGTGTTTAAAGTACTTCGGCAGCAAATCCCTAGCGAACTCCGTCGGATTCCAGACGATAAACGTAGATCCATCTTCGTTCCATGAGATCACATCGTCAATCGTCTTATCATCCACAAGCTGGTAGGTTTTCGTCAAAAAAGGCGTCGGAATAGTTCTAGAAGCGGCTTCTCCGGCCGGTGACTCACCGCCGCTCCGCTCCACCGGTGGCGGAGCCATCTCACCTTCAAACTCTCTTCACCATATACATGAACAACAAACATGAATCCAGATTTCAACAAAACGCAATAATAATAATAATAATAATAATAATAATAATAATTAATAATAACGATGATGATGATAATTAAAGCATAGCTGCAATAACAGATTGTACCTATGAATCAGGTGCTTAGAGAATGCATGTATGTTGATAGATCTGGTTGATAGATCGGAGTTGCAGGTTTGAGGATTCTAGAACGTTCTGGGGGGTGGATAGAGAGGAAGAGGTGATGGAGAAGAGAGAGAGAAAAAAGGAAATTGAAATGCATAGGAAGAGGAAAGAACGAGAAGGTACGCAAAAGAGAAAACATATTCCAGAAGTTTCTCTTTCTCCATAGGATTTGAATATGTGTCAAGTTCATGGCGGTCGGATCAGAACATGGTGATCGTCCTCACGATATCAAGTTTGGTCGGCTGATCATCCAATCATCTATGCCCATATTTTATTATATGTCAATCATTTAACGATAAAGAACTAAAATATTAGACAGCACGTTCTAACGGGTTTGCGAACATCGATGTGCTCGTTTTGATGGAAATTTTAAATTTGGTCAAGTATTATCAAAGGAATGTATGAAATTAATATAACAATTATATAACGGGAATAATGTTTTCCTATTGGTATCAGTTTTATTATGAGTAGTGACGTGTTATCGTAAGTTGATATATAAAAGAAAATAAATTATGTTTTGAATACAAGGTTTGTTTTATAACAAAACTTATACGGGGATGCTAAGAAAAAAGTTATCAGACCAAAAATTAGTTAAAAGAAACATTGACAAACAAAATTTATTAAAAAATTAAGTTAACTATAAAATATAACATGTTAAAAATGTATATTATATATATAAGGATTAAGTAACATTTACTTTGCAAATTTTGAGTGATGGAGTGATGATACATAAGACGAAATTAAAGAGATATACATCAACCTTTTGTATTTTTATGACTGCAAAAATTAAAAGACCCATGAAAAAAATAAAAGGTTTAAAAAGGTTGCTTAAAAAGTTGTTTTGTTAGGATTTATCTCCTGAACCTTAAGAGCTCAAACCATTTCATCAACGATATTTTATTATATCATATATAGTACTATTTAACAAGCTTTTTAAGTATTTTGATTTGTATTTTACTTTTTATATAATATATATTACTAATTAACAACTTTTTTTTACGTATCTTGGTTTGTATTTTACTTTAAGTGAGTTGTGCTTATATTTAGGTTTTTTTATCTTTATTTTTTTTATTTTTAACCTAGTACTTATACATATTTTATAATTTAACCTCTATAATTTTTCACTTTCAACGTTGGTCCCTTATACTTTTCATCTTTTATAAAATTTTCATTTTACGTTTCGGTCTAAATTTTACGAGTCAACACACGCCATTTTTTTCCGTTTAACGGGCCCTGTCACAACACGTTGTCGTAGATCGACTAAGTTATTGTTTTTAATGTTTTTACGTTTCATATGTGTGGTTCAATATTTTTACGTCTACTTTTTGTTAAGTTTTATTTTGTTCGTTTTTGTTTCTCTTTTTAAAACAACTTATCTGGTGTTGGTGGTCGCTGACGGTGGTGTTGCATTGTTGCTACTTGGCATGATTTTACGTCTCGGCTACAACGTGGGATGCTTAATACTAGCATATTACTAATTGTCAATGTATATTGTGTTTTGAGGTTTGTACCTAAACTTTAGTGCGGGGTTAAATGTTTTTATGTTTACTTTCCGTTCGCCACTATTACTTTTTATTTGTTTAATACAAGTTTTTCTATTGTTGATGGTCATTGATCGTGGTATGAGATTGTTTTTACTTGGCACGCCGCTACGCGAGGGAGGGGGCTTTATACTTGTTGTTTATAACACCCAACCTAAATTATTAAAATAGAATTTAGTTTGCAAGGTCGGTGACACAAGTCATCGACTTTACTAATTGAGTAGTATATCATTAGTAAGTATTAGAGGTCCTTTTTTACTTTTCTTTCACATAAACTAGGTTTTCCTCATGATACGTAATGAGAATTTTGCCATTTTGCCCTCGTAACTATAAAAGAAAATTAGTATTTAGTTGAAAGAAAAGAAAGAGAAGGATAATAAATTTTAATGTAGTTATAAGAATGTAAATGAAAAATAAGATGTGATACTCTTGATACCGGAAAACATCAAACACTAAATGAAAAAAAAAAACTATTAAACTTACTAAAGTAGTAATAAACTACTAGTGAAACCTATTTATATAATAACATGATCCTAAAGTAATAGTAGAGTAAAAAATATATATTTACTTTTTATTATATTACTCTAATTAGTTGCTTAGCAACAATTCATCTTTATCGGGATATAATGTCTCATCACTCATGTGACATTGGATGTAAGTCTTAAAAGGTACTTTTTATGGGCCATATAGTGTGATTCTGGGTTCATAAACCATAATACTTGGGCCATGATTTTGGGTTTTCTTACCGGGTTTTGGTTCAGGTTCAAATAATTGCAATGTGGTCAACCAATATCAAACTTTCAATGTGGTCAACCAACATCAAACTTTTGGTCAAACTGGATCGGGTTTGGAATCAGTTCTTGAGAAGGTTTTGAGCAGCTTTGACCGGTTTGAAAACCGGGCTTTGATTGGTTAGGTTCCAGTTTGACCGGCTTCAATCTATAAAATTACAAACCGATTTCAGCTCTATGATTTGGTTCGGTTCCTATCGGTTCTAGGTAAACCGGTTTCAAATCGGTTCATGTTTCGGTTTCATAACCGGGTTTTTGTATATTAGACTTGGGGCTCATGAATACAGACATACAGTCAGCAAGATTAGACCCTAGAGTTAATAGAAGAAAGTAATGACCCTCAAGGATACTAGGAGTATAAAAAAAACACAAACTTGTTTGAGATTTATTCTCTTTTTATCCACATATTTAGAAACTAAAAAGAAAAAAGAAAAAAAAACTCTTTCAACTGCTTAAAGTCTAGATGTAAAATCTCACACTGCAAGAGACTTCACCTCATCCTCTTTCCACAGTCCTGGTTCATACATGTACCACCTTATAAGCCCTTCATCACGCCTTGCTCTCTGGCACATGACGCATGAATCATCCATGCATGTAAAGAACTCACGCAACCGTGAAGCCTTTTCCAAAACCGAATCATTGAGCTTCTCAACTAGTATTCTAGTAGCAGGCGGTGGTGGGGCGTCGACAATGAGACAATGAGATATGTTAAGCACCTCAAGGCTCCTTAAGCCGTTTAGGATAAGTAGAAGCGCGTCCAAGTAAACAATTGAACAACGGAGACTTAAAACTTTGAGGTTTGGGACACATCGTATGAGGGTCTGCGCAAATAACATGTCACACGGGCCCATGATTTTAAGTTCTGAGAATTTCTTGCAGTGTTTAGAGACTTCTTCCATGAAATACGGTGGATTTGCTAGGCTCGGCATTGTAAGTGATTCTAGATCCTTCCACATGCTAATAGCCTTGCATATGCCTGTTTTCTTAATTCTGTTCCATGCAGGTAACACCAGACGCTTGAGATTCGGGCACCTGCATTACCAGTATAATCATTTACACATATCACAAAATAGGAAATAAGAGGATGGGTGTATGCATATGCTATTCTAACGATCAAAATGATACCTTTCAGAAGTGTAGGTCAACTGATCATCACAGACGTACAGATTGAAATTGAAGATCAAAGTTTTAATGGATCCACGGCTAAGGTTTAATGAAACCTTGAGAATTTTTGTGAGTTGTTTGTCAGATCGCCTATCCACGTAAACATAAGGCTCTAATGGAATTTTTATAAAGTTGGAAGACAACATTGACAAATCAAGTGTTTCCCATAATATTGGATCACATGCAGCAAGACGCCATGTGCTGCAGATATGAGCGAGACCAGATATCAAATCAAAAATTCCGAAAGTCTGAAATATCTTGACCAGAACGTCGATATCTAGGTCCTCCCACTTCCTTGTATCCTCCTCTTCCATAGCAAATCAACAAACCTGTAAGCCATGAAATCAATATAAATAAATAAAAAGTTAGCACTTTTCAATCATGTATCCTTATAACAAGATAAAACTAACAAAGGAAACTCCTATACAAGAAACCCGGAAGCTGGAACATATATACTAGATTTTGAAAAAGGAAATAGCAATAGAATAGCAATGAAGTTACTCAATCAGGTTGATATGATTTTTGTTTAAGACAATATACTTGATGTGACAAACTCCATATAAAGTGCGTATATCAGTCCACACAAAACTTTTAGCTTACAATATCATTACAATGACAAAAAATGATCTAAACATGAAATACGGGTAGATAGTGGCATGTACATACCATAGAACATCAAGTTTCATACTTTATGAAGACGAAACGTCTTTATAGTATCAATGTATCATTATAGTATTTGTCAGTCGTATTCTCTTGTCTATAAAGACCATCAAGTGAATACCTAACCTATCTACATGCATCTTTTCAGTAGTAAGCCACATTTCTTATTAAGAAATTTGGGTCAAGAAATTAAATAACATATGGGATTTAAAATGGGTAGCATCATGATACCGTTTAGGGTAATAAATATAAAGAATCTTTCCAACAGGTGACCTACCAGTTTTTCTAACTTTAGTTAATACACGCATGCTACGTAAAACGACAAATTTGACAGGTTACTAATTGATTTCAAAGTACATCAAATAATAGTTGTCGGTCGCAATGCAACTATTGTGATAGCTTATTGCTGCAAAACTTTTAATATAGCAAGAAAAGCAAACATTTTTAATGCAGTAACGTTCAAGGGCATAACATGAAGTGACCTACCATTTCTTCTAACTTTAATAAAAATAAGTGTGCTACAAAGTACAACAAATCTGAAAGATTACTTATTAATTTCAAAGTATACCATATAGCAGTTGCCGGATATTATGCAACTATTGTAGACTGCGTATTGCTGTAGAACTTCTAGTGTATCACGGAAAGGAAACATCTTTAATGCACACGCTATAGGGCATAACATGACGTGCATCATGCAGACATAACTTGATTTTCTTGTTGCCCACTTCCTAGAAAATGAACCGAAAGGTTTAGAGGTAAACTAGTGTCATCGAGTTCACTCTTAACATATGAAACCAAACTAGAGGATATGTATGTCTTGAGTGAAACCTATGAAACAAAAGCAATAAGAATAAAAAAAAAGATATGTATACAGTCTTCCCTTTCATCTTATTACCACATATGAGAAATCAAACTTCTCCTGAAACTCATATGGATTCTTAATTTCTAAAGCCTCTTTTTATCAAACATTCATATCAATTTTAAAACAAAATCCATGTTGTTGTAAGCTTTAATCTCAAATTCTCAACATAAACCAGAATATAACAAAATTATTCAACTTTCTGCAGGATAAAATATAGCATAGGAACTACAATCATCTCTCTACAAATTATTCGGGGTTTTCTTTCTTTCTTTCTTTTTTTTTTTTGGTAAAATACTACTCCTGTCACAAATTACTCAAATTTAACTCATTCTTCTTAAATTACAAATGAAAGATGCAAAAATCCTAATTTTCTGCACAGATTGCAATCGCTAACTACTGAAAAGCTTAATCTACTGTACTGATCGAAGATTAGACCATACAATTAGCTTAAAATGGAGCAATTTTCATGTAATTCATCAAGAAATTCACACAAATTCAACATTCAGAAACTATCAGACTTTCCAAAATTTCGAAATTAAGAACCATATCAGCATCCGAATCGACAAATTCCCAATTCATGAAACACATCAAATTCAATTGACAGGTGGAAGTAGGAGAGACAGTACGACATTCGAAAGAAGGGACATACCTAGAAGCTATTGTGGTTCGGCTTCAGTGATAGAAGGGCCCTCTGTAGACCTCAAGAAGTCATAGGATTCGTCTTTATGTGTTGAAAATGATCATAAATTAGGGGGAATTAACTGACCGATTTCACACTAAAAATAGAACATCTGGATCTTGTTTCCAGATGGCATGACCAAATTTTGTGTTCAATTCTACCAAGGTTATCACACTCTATCTCTTATAAGGGTTTGTCCTAATATACTCTTTAAATCACTCCTAACTCATTTCACGAGTTTCTACTTATAACATTTAACGTACAAGACGTATGATAAAGAGAGAGTTGATGTCCTCAAAAGATATCCTGATGAAAAAAATAAGAAAAAATTAAGAAAAAAATAAGAAAAAAATAAGAAAAAAATAAGATATTTTAAAAGTTGAAAAAGTGTAGAATAGAAAATTTTGTTTTACCGGTAAATGATAATTAATACATTGAAATATCATATTTTATGTTTATTTTGGTAAGAAGCATTTTGTTGTTCATGATATTTGTTACTTACAGTTAATTGTTACAGCTAATCACTAGGTCGTTTTAAATTTTGATAAAATATAAGATGATTTTCTGCTTTGTTGGAAAAAACAATTGGCACAAGAACTAAATAGAATAAGAAGAAACTTAAAACTCCTACTGCAGTCAGCACAAATTTTATTGAGAATACAAGAAAGAAAAAAACCCAATACTTCAACATCGAATGACCTATCTATATTTATAATGGAAAGAGGACATAGAAACAATTTACTGTCAAAAATAAGACACTACCTTTTTGGAAGGTAATAAAACACAATTCAATTGAAATAAAAACAACCAGCAACTGCAACTTTCCTGCAAAGAAAACAACTGCAGCATTACTGTCAAGTTACAGCTGTAACTAGCTGTAGCTTGATGTCAGTATTTTTATTTTTACTCTTTTGAGCCATTCGGAATTAACCAACATTCACCCCCTTAATTCCGATCTTTCGCATTCCTCTCTTCCTTTTGTTCTTCTGCTTCAATTGTTTGAAACATACATGTTTGATAGGTTCTCGAAACTGAGCATTTAATCCATCCATGTCTTGCTTTGGTGCTTCACTTGTTTCCATTTTCTTATCTTGAACACTTCCTTCAATCAGACTTCTTGGGCTTTTGATTTCTGGGCTCCCAAATAGGATTGTTTGGGCTTTCTCAACCTGAACTTTTTGTGTTTACTTCAACATGTATTGGATTGCTGTTTTTCACAACTGGCCTAATATTCAGCCCTGATTTTGTAGGTTCATAAGCTGAGTTTATTATCACATTAGGTTCTGATGTGTTATGTTGCT
>BJCN01008170.1:0-11397 GCA_018326445.1 Flaveria brownii | reverse complement strand
TGTTCTGGCCCAGTATAAATTTTTTTTTTTAAAAATGGGGGCCCTTAGTTTTTTAAGGCCACAAGCCCACCACATCATAAACTTATACAATGTGCCGGCCTGCATACATCATGAACTAATGTTGTTAATTTGATAAAAAAAAAAGAAAGTTTCATCACACTCAATTGACCAACCACATTACATTAGACCAGACTACTCACATATGATCGAGTTAACTTTAACACTAGCTAAGCTACACGTACATATGGATTAAAGAATTAGCTAGGGCTCAAAATGACGTACGTAGTGGCATGTCGACCCGTCCTATATAAGAAGTATGTCTTGAAACGTGGCATGCTCTCTAGGCTTTTTAAATACTATAAACAAATACCCATTTGCATGTGTAACCTCTCCACAATTCTGTACGTTCATGTGCTCTCCAATATTTTTATAAGCTTTTGTTCTTTCCCAACAAACCCTGATCTTGAAGTATTCTACCGCTGCTTTCTTGTCTCAAAGTCATGGAAGATCAAGCTCAAACCCACACCCACACCCAAACCCAAGCCCCAAGCACCCAATGTCTCGAAAGAAATGAACCAGTTAGGTCAAGATGGACACCCAAACCTGAGCAAATTCTCATACTTGAATCCATTTTTAATAGTGGAATGGTTAACCCACCCAAGGAGGAAACTGTTAAGATAAGAAAGTTGCTTGAGAAATTCGGTCCCGTGGGTGACGCCAATGTTTTCTATTGGTTTCAGAACCGCCGGTCCAGATCTAGAAGGCGCCAACGTCAGATTCAGGCTAGCCTGATAACCGGTGGAGCCCTAGAACAACAGCAACAGCAGCAGCAACAGCAACAACAACAACAACAACAACAGACGCCACCAGTGTTTACAAGGTGTGGTGGTGGTGGAGGAATTGAGTACCAAGATGCTGCTAATTACACCGTGGTTGCACCAGGTTTTGTTATGCAAGAGCCAGGGTTCTTGCCTACGTTACAATCTTTGTCACCTCTAGATGGATGCTCTTCGTCGCGGATGGGTGCTGGTGCTGGTGCTGGTGCTGATGAGATCTATTTCGTTTCGGGTCAAGGTTCAGGTTACCCGGAAATTGAGCATAATACTTCTATGAATTCAGGTTTCCTACATTTAGATACTTCAAAAGTTCGTTGTGAATCTGGTAGGGTTCTTTAAGTGAATACATATGTTTGTCTTTTTATATAAATTAATATTAATCAAATTCATAAGGTTCATAAATCCTGATAGAATTCACCCCTTTCATTGGAATTTTTAAATAAGAGTAACGTTTTTTTTTTAAATTAAAGGTTCTTAATTAAATCAAAATTAAATTGCTTTCTTGATTCTAAGGGATATCCTTTTCTTGCAGATTTGAATAACTTTTAACATAAACATATTTGTAACAAGTTAATTGTCGACATAAATACTAGACTTAAAAAGATGAAAGCAGATTATGATTAAAACATTACTCCAATTTTAAAATCAAGACTACTTTTTCATTGTTAAGATTACTTGAATTAATACGTACTTTCCTCTCCTAACCAATTAAAAACTGTCAATAATTAATTATATGAATTAAAATTATATGTTTGGGACTCTAGTCTTAGTTAAAGACCATCTCTACTAATTTTATTCGGATTTCTATAATGCACTCAAATAAAGAAATAGAACCCGAATTATTAAATAAACATCTCAAATAAACCTCCTTCAAAGAAGGAACCCAAGTTTGATACAAATAGCTTGTAGTCTAGCGGCACTAATTAATTAAGGTTAAGTCTCATAATAGACAAAGATTTAAACTTAGGAGCATAATTAGATGAAATGTGAGTTGGTCGTTCTAAAAAATATAAAGTTAAAATTTAAAGTTGGGACTTCAAAGTCTTATTTTCGATAATTATATCGTTTCTTGGACTTGGGAGACTAGAAGGATCATATCGGATCTTTAATGAGATATTTATGTAGGTTCAACAGTGATCACTGTGTTGATCAATGGAGCTCCGACGGAGGTGGAAGCTGGTCCGCTTAATATGAAAGGTACATTCGGTGAGGATATGGTGCTTGTTCACTCATCTGGTGTGCCAGTGCCTCACGATGAGTTCGGCTTTTCTGTGGCTGGTCTGGAACATGGTGAAAGCTACTACTTGGTAAGCAATCAATCCCTCGATAGCTTTAATTCTTTTTATATATATATATATATATAATTATTAACACACACACAACTACATATGATGATCCTCGAAAATATAATGAACCTGGTTTTATTATTACATTGTGCTTATGATAATTATCGTCGTAGCTAGAAAGCTTCAAAAACCACAGTGGGCATTCAAATATTTTAATTTGAATTCCACATGCTTTGAATTTAATTATTCTATTTTATCTTAGAAAGGATTAGAGTATAAAAATTCAGATGGTTTAGATTCTTTACATTGTCTCGTCATTTTTTTAGATTTCTATATTCAAACTCAACAACGAATTCAGTTATTGTACAGTTTTTAGTGCATATCATCTTTATAATAATATTTAATGACTAATTTATTAATATAAACTACGTTTATTTTTAATGTATGTAAATAAATATAATAAATCTAATTTTTTTTTAATATTTTGATATCTATTCAATCGTTATAAACAAATATATTTGAGTCAATATTAGTTATTGATAAATTAAAAACTAAATATTATCTTCCTTATTTTTTTAAACATAAAAAGAGTGTCCAAAATTGATAAGACCTACCTCATATCCTTCGTGTTTGTCCTTAAATCAAAGCAATACTGCATCATATATCCTTCATGAGGATACCGCCTCACATACCATTTTGATCCTTGGGATTGCATTATTAATTGCTCTTAGGACCACATGAATAACAATGCATATTTAACTTGTAATTTACTAATATTTTCTAATCATAAGTCAATCCAAAAATTCTTTTATAACTTCAATAGATCGACTCCTGGCCAATAATTTCTTTTCACCAAACCTATTGTTCAAACAATCTCTTCGAACACGCACGTGTGTATATATGTATAAAAGAGTTTGACTAACTATCCTTAAATATTTGTACACTTATATTAAACCATTCTTTACCGGTGAATGTATGGTTAGTTAAATCAACGTGGCTATGGTGTATTCTATATATCTATCCACTAGTAAATACACTATTTATAGAGCCATTAAAATATTATAATATATTCACTATCGATTCAATTTTTTTTATTCTTTAATCGTTCCCATTTAAAGACAAAACTACATTGTAAGGATTTTTCGTTTCAAAAATACGGTTTTGATGTTTACTAGACTGTGTATGACATTTATGACTAATATGTGCCATAAACCATTAAATCAAAATAAAATGATCATTTTATCCTTAACTATCAATAAAACAGAAAAATCCAAACCCCCAACCTTTATCACTAACATATGTTAGAAACTGTGTTTGTCATTAATATGCGTCTTTGATAAGTGTCACATCTGCTCCTTTGCGACCGAGAGTTGTAATGGATTAGATGATCAAGTTTACCAAGACAAATGCGGATTCCATGCACTTTTACTTTTATTCTTCGAAGTACTTGATAATTATTTTCCATATAAACACCTCATTCCATCGTCATATCAAATTACAAACAACTCTTGACAATCAACTATCAATACCAGAAATTTCAACTTCATCAACCATTCGTTGGCAGATTGCACTTGTTGTTCGCTTAATGTATACAACACTTTGGTTTTATTCTGGTGGTAGCCGTGAAATTAATGCACATCTCATCATGTGAGTATTATCCTTTTAAATCTTGTGTTGGGCTTTGTGTTGTCTTTCATTTTGGATGTGCCCATCACGAAGTTAAAAGACTCTCTTTTTATCATGCAAGACGTTAAGGTGATAACAGGTTAACGTCTTCTAGTATGGATCTCCTAGAAGATGTTTTCATTACCCAATTATATGTTATTCCATGCCTTAAAATCTTTTTACATTTTATCCGTACAAACTTCCTTCCTAAAATGTTGGATATCCACGAACTTGCTTCCCAGTCAGTTCACTAATTAGCATCGATGGTAGACCATTTTCAAGGCAAACATAATACGAAACCTTTTTTTTATGTCAATGGAGGATTAGTGTTCTTAAGATAACCATCTTTGATGCCAATCAAACTAACAAAGGTTAGAAGTGAGGGATGGATGAGAGAGAGAGAGAGAAATGAATCAGAGATCTCTTAAATCTTTTTCCTAACTATTACTTATAGATTTATTGATGGGACTATTCATTGGATATTCCCTTAGTAATATGTTGGTAATCATTTATGTGTTAGTGACTGTTTCTAAAGTAAACCAGTTAGGCTTTAATAGTGTTATCATGTGTTAAATAATTGTTTTACTACATAACAAACCATGTTATGACATATCAAAGTATTAATGTGAAAATAGCATATGCTAGATAATAAATCAACCAATTGGGCCTTAGGACCTTATCATGTTTTAGTGTAATGTTTTACGAAATAAATTTGTCATTTTATCTCATCATAAATTATTTAGGTACTAGTGGAACATGTTAGATGATAAGTCAACAAATTAGCTTTGGTTGGTCGTGTCATGTGTTAATATGTTATTTTACCATATAACAACTCATGTTATGTCATAACAAGTCATTCAGGTATTAGTGACATATATTAGATGATAAGTTAACTAATTAGGTCTTAATGAACATATATGTGTTGATTTATTATTCTATCCTATAACACACCATGTTACATATGCCATAACATATATATTATTTAGATGTAAAGTATATATTTAGATAATAAGTCAACCAATTATGCTTCAGTAGGCCTTGTCATCTGTTAGTATTACAATAAAACAAGCCATGTTATGTCATAGCAAGTCATTTAGATTTTAATCACACGTGTTAGATGATAAGCCAATAGATTAGGCCTTAATGGATTTTGTCATTTGTTAATGGGTTGTATTACCTTATAGCAAGTCATGGCGTGTCATTAATTATAGTTGTTATTGATTGAAAGATGTTAGCTAATCAAATTACAGGAATGTGTAGACATAAGAGAATCATGCATATGAGGGAAGCTCTCGTTTGAAATAGAGTTACCCTCTTTTCTAAAAGTTGAGAATCTTATTGACTTATCATAATGATTCATAGCTTTGTTTTCACCTACAAACTTGCATGTGAACATAGGGCTTCACACAGAGCTAGATTGAATTAAGTTTTGAGACCACAATTTTCAACAAATTCACTAACGTATTACCTAAGATAATTAACTTCTAAAATCACCAGTCCTAACTAAAAGTATTGCATACGGAGTATGTATAGGTATTCAACAATGAACACATACTACGAGATCTATACATGTGACAATGCTGGAATGCATTTATATGCAAGAGTAGTGGGGTAATATATTGAATGGCGGAATGTGTTTGAAAACAAGAGGGTTTGGACAAAATTTATATTGACAATTAATTATCAGGAGATTGATGACGGGAAAACTCACTGCACAATGGTCTCCTCAACAGACGACTGAAATTTGAATGAGAATTTTATCCAAAATCTAATCCTTAGTATCAATAAGGATTACCAAAGGCTACATAAACATTTACTAGTTTCGGTGGTGGTACATCGTTAATCTGACTATTATGATTTTAACTCCCAAGGTCTTGGTGTCCCTTGCTAATTACCGACCATATTTTTAATCCTCTCATTTCTATCTTTTCGGGTAATTAGTGGGATCCTTCGCTTATCAACAGAACAATTGGTGTTCGCTAGTGACCACTATTTTCTACCGGCAAGTGGCCATATGCAAGACTAGATATAAAATGAACTAACTTATAAAATCATTTACAGATTTAAAATTGGATGTTAGTTTTTTCTATAATCATAAATTCAAAGTGCACATGATTTTGTTATCTATTTAAAAATTAGAAAATACCATTGGTTAACACAATATTTGGTGTGGTTGTAGATGACGATTGACGTGGTTGCATTGATCCATGTCTTTGACTATATATAACATAGACAAAAGAGTGTTCTTTTTCACACAAGAAGTCATCCGCACGATTTACCAGATAATACTTTCCAAAATTGGCAACTGTATATTGTTATTGTCCCTAGCATAGGATTCCTTTTTTACTGTCCTTATTGAGCTGATAACTGTTATTCAAATACTTTATATCAGGTTTTTTATAATTTTTTTTTTGCTGTTAACTAATTATTTATGTTGTGAAAAAATATATAGAGTTCCAACTGATACAATTATAATTATATGTACTAAAAATAAAACACGTTTACTGATGATTCTTACTATTATGAATAGGAATGAATGTGTTATTAATAATAATAATTGGTGTTGTTTGATATTCCAATGTATCTGATAACAGCACTTGACATTTTACAGGTATCAAGGGCCATTTAAATAGAAATTTGAGCTTCACCCGACCAGCTTTCAACATATTTTGTGATGTGAGCAATATAGTTGTCGACGGATACAAATGTTATATTTTGGTTTGTTCAACATTCTGGTTTGAAATAATTTCAAAATAAATATAGCAATGTCGTATGTACAAGTGAGATAAAAGCTACATATCAGCTACAAGTGTTGTGACAATTTAATTACAGAAACGTGTAAAACTAACTTACTTATCCGGAAGGTTCATTCAAAGGTAGCATCAAGATGCAAGTATCTAATATTCACTTACCAGAGTTCTTTTAATTGAAGGAACCCAGAAAGTTTCAACTTTCAAGTGAAACCCAGCTAAAATCGACAACGACAATTTACCTAATGGGTGAAACATGTTCTCGTAGAAATTGATCATTTTTAGCAGACGACAGCTTAAAAGGGTGAAATCATGCATAGCTAGATTAATAGTAAAAGGTCAATTATAGTTAAAGTGAAATAGTTCTTTTGCAACGTCTTCTCCTAACCGTATATTGTTTGCTGAAAGACCCACCAAGAACTAAGTGTTGTTTTGCAACACGAAGACTCAACATCAGACTATTAAAAGTGGATGAAATTAACTGAAAACAAAGGTCTTCACGAATCAGACTATCAGAGGATCATATGAAGATTTTTAAATTAGTACAAATTTAGTTAAAAATTTGACAAACACATAATATAACTTATATTAAAACTTGATAAAGAGCTAATGGTTGCAAGATATTATCACCATGTTGTCGTCTCAAGTTTTTTCCTTTTCTTTTTAACTAATTGAAGAGTCAACTTTTTGCAAAAGTAAGCATGTACATAGAGACTAGTCTTGTATTTGCGGGACATCTCGGTGGTAATTGACGTATGTGTTTCTAAAGGCTCTTAGCACGTCTTATCTCTAAAGGAGTGATACTGCCTACCTAATGAAATGAATAATAGAGGTGAGCGTTGCAACTTGTACTGTAATTTTATTCTAGAAAATACGAGGTGATATTTGTTAAAAAATCATAAACAATACGTACTCTCAAAGATTAATGGGAGAGACATAAACAGAAAGTTTGTGTTTTTAAATAGTTCTATATATCGTATAAACATAACTTGATTTGCCCCAAGGTGTTTCCGTTTACATTAATTGCAAGAAATGTGGGCAATATGTGCGACACTAATAGTCACCACTAATACTAATAGCGACCATATTTGGAGTCTTTTTGCGGTAACCGTTGTCGCCGACATTGGTCCAAATTATGAACTGATTGTTTTGATTAATTTGTCTAATGTTAATCTATTCTAGCACACATTTGTCTTCCGTGCTTAACTCTGCACAACAAGAAAAGAGTTATAAGGACTAGGAATCCTAAGCAGTAGCTTTCTCATTATTGATTTTCTAAGAGTTTTTGTTTTCTCGTGTTCTAGTTGATAAATTGATAGCTTAATCAATTATTAAATGTAGATTTTATTTCTCTAGGTTCTTTATAAAAAGAAAATCTGCCCCCATTATTAAATCAATTTTGTTTTAATACTTTCCGAGTCTAGTTTATTCTAGGGTTCGATTCCGGTATTCCTTACTCTTGTCTACAATCGATTAGGTTCACTTGTCTATCTAGTGGCTTAGGTCTAGTTTATCTAGGGTTTAATTTGAGTTTTCTAGATTGAGTCTAATTTAAATTGTTTTTAATATATCACTTTGTGAGCATCAAAGCACGTCGTAACACCCGCTTCATAATCTTAAAAAAATTATGCTTTAAGAGCTGCAAGATGAATATAAAATTTTTTATTGAAAAGGTCAATATCTTAAAGCAACTTTAACCTTTTGACGTTTATTGTTTCAATCAAATCTGCTTAAAAAAATTTCAACGAAACATTGATAAAAATAAGCACGACTCAAACGAGTATCTCTCATATTTATAAAACATGATACTTACAAATATATAACAGAAAAATAAAATAAATTTACTGCTAGCTTGCAAGGAAAAAGGGAGCCGTATAGTTGTTACTTGTTAACAACCAGTGTCTTGGTGCACAATTAGATGTGCATTTTATAAAAGAGTTAGACTTTGGTGGCTAAAACAAAAATATAAAAAAATCTGATGGTCAAAAAGTAAAATCTAAAAGGTTACTGTAGTTATAAGTGTGTTATTATATAGGGTATAATTGTAAAATTATTGCCATCTATATATAATTTCAATTATCTTTAAAAATTTATAAAAATATTAGTTACTAAATTAAATTTACTTTATCGTAATATTCAAATAGTTATCCTGCATTCACATATTTTATATTTATTAAAGTTTATCTTTTGAGTGTTTACTTTTTTTGTTATTGCACTATGTTAAAAATCCACGTTTTACAAATGTTTGATAAAAAGTTATATATTAAATTGGGGAATTAAGATAAAGCTAATACAATGTTTGATAAAAAATATATATTAAATTGAATAGTTACCTTGGGAATTACGATAAAATAAGATTACGTATAAGTAATAACTTTAAATAATAAAATAAAAATTTTAAACGAGAAAAGATAGTTTTTGTGAGTACTGTTTAGATTTTAGGTGATTATGTATAAAAATAAATTGCGATGTTGGAGAGTTGAAATCGATTTGAATTCCTCTTAAATAAATTCATATACAAAAGGAAAGGACGTAATTATATAGAAAATTTTACCTAGAATCAAGAAACTTAAAAAAAAACTATTTCACATAAAATGTCATGATTTAAGTATTGAGAACAAATGAGTTGGAAAAACATACTATAACCTAGAGATGACAAAAAAAACCGGGTCGGGATTCGGAACCGGTTTTTTAACCGGTTTTTTAGAAATGCAACCGGGTTGGCCCAAACCGGTTTGGGCTTGACCCGGCCCATAGGGTTGGGATAGGTTTGAGATTTGGGTTAACGAAACCGGTTTAAAACCGGGTTGAAGAAAAACCGGCTCAAAACCGGATTGCGCTAAAAAACCGGTTTGGGTTAAAAACCGGTTTTTAAACCGGTTCTCGTTGAGCCCAAAAACTAGCCGTTATATATTCGTTAAACTAGTCGTTGAAGCTAAAAATTAGCCGTTTTTTGGTGTTTTTTCACTCATTTGACCCCTCAACTCCACTATAAATAAATTGTGGGTGTTTTGGTTGATTTACAACAATAAAAAACTCTCTCTCCACTCTAAAAACTCAAAAAAGCTCACTACTTGCTTCACATCCTCAAAAACGTTAGATACTTTCTTTATATTCTCAAATATTCTCTAAAAATTGGCTCAATCATCTAGTGCTCAATCATATGTTGATTGTGATGCATCCTCTCAAAACGTGGTCGTTCGTATTATACCGACTACGAGGGACCCGGAAATTTGGAGCAATTACGATATGTGTGAATTGTCAACGGGTGTGATTAAGGCTCGTTGCAAATTTTGTTTCAAATTTTTTGCACAAAATGCGAATACTACTTTGAAGAATCACACTCAAACATATTGCAAAACTTTGAAAGGAGAACCGTTTCGTGACCAAACATCGATGACAAATGAAGCAAATTTGTGGGCTTGCAATGTCAATGCGGTTCGAGAGCAAATGACGCATTTTGTCATCCAAGAGAGCTTACCATTCAAGCACTTTGACAACGAACGTTTGACTCGGCTCATTCAAATAACACTCCAACCGCATTATACATATGTAAGTCGTGCTACACTTAGAAGAGATTGTTTAAAAATGTGAAAAAAGCTAAAAACGAATTAATTTCTTATTTTGAAAATTTACAAACTGGTGTTAGTTTAACTAGTGATGTTTAATCGACTCCCCACGGTTCACTGGACTCGTACATTTGTGTCACCACCCATTGGGTTGCACCTGATTCGTGGCAAATGATGAAACGTACTATTGCGCTGAATTGTTTGATTATCCGCACACCGGTCAAAATATTTTTTTTATCTAATTGACAAAGTTATTAAAACATATAAATTGGAAAACAAATTTTTTTCAATATCTTTTGATAATGCGTCTAATAATACAGTTGTGATAGAACACCTTAAATTAAAATATAAACCAATTTGTGAAGGTGAGTTTTTCATAGTAGATGTGTTGCACACATCATCAACTTAGCGGTTCAAGATGATTTAAAAATGATTAAAAAAGTAAATGATACTTTCAAACGAATGTTACGGACATTTTTAGTAATAACAAAAGATATAATAAGTATCACAAGTTTTGTAAAGACACAAATTCAAGGTGTTTAGATCCGAATTGGGACGTGCCTACAAGATGAAATTCCACTTGTAACATGTTTGAAAAGGATATTTAGCAAAAAGAAAGTTTAATAGCCTTTCATAATATTTTGGTGTGTCGTGGGAAGGTGTCGGGTTACCATCCATCGGATTGTGCTATTATTAAAGAAATAACAAAAATGTTTCATGTTTCTAAAACTGCCACAACTTGTTTTTTTGGAGTTTACTATCCAACAAGTCCTTTAGTTCTTCATCAAATATATTTATTGTCTTCAAAATTAAATGAGTTGTCGTGTAGAGGTAGACCTTATTTGGAGATGATACCTCCAATAAAAGATAAATTAAAAAAATTCTAAAAAAATGCCTCCGGTTATTACTTGTGCCACTGCCTTAAACCCTTGCTTTAAAATGTCGGAGGTTGAAACTTTACTTGATAAAATTACTTTTGATTTGAATTTACATGAAGAAGACCCATTTTTTGGTCAAATTTTAAAAACTAATTTTAATCAACATTTATCGAACATGTTTGATATTTATTTAGCAAAATATGATGAAACAACAAATATTCTGTCACACCCTCAAATTCCGGGTCTGGAATTTATCAAGGAGGAGTGAGCAAACAGGATCGAACACAGTAGTCACACATGAGATGCAGTTATCTATATGATAGATTTTAATTATTCATTACAATGATAATCAGACTGATAAATATTATGCGTAGCGGAAGCAGAAAGATAAATTATTCGTTACAACAAGTCTT
>BJCN01008151.1:0-10804 GCA_018326445.1 Flaveria brownii | reverse complement strand
CACCAACAAATGAATAACACATCTTAGTCTTTTGCCATGAGTTTAGAGATTATCTTATTGAGGCACCCCATGAGACTAATAGGACGATAGTCTTGAATAGTTAATGGGTTTAGTTTTTTGAGGACTAAGGCTATAAAGGCTGAATTACAACTAGGCGATATCAAGGCACCATAATGGAAGTAGTCAATAGCCACTTTTAAATTTTAAGTAATCAGGGACCAAAAGATAGAGATTTTGCCTATTTGACAAGAAGCCTCTTCAAACGATTTTGATTGAATTCCAATTGCTCAAGTAAATCCTCCATGAATCTGGAGCTATAATGATTAAACATTTTCTACTTTATTAAGATTGGATTGGATTTCTATAAAACATTAATCATTGGCTCATTTATTCTATAGTTCTTGATATTAGATTTGATGTACCCATGGAAGGACTAAGAGTTTTCATCACTATCTTTTAAGCATTTAACTCTTCTTATCTGCCTAATGTCATCACTTTTGCCTCTTCCATTACTTTAAGTCCTTTTTTCCATTGCAATTTGAGCTCCCATTACTCAATGGATAGAATAGTTTACTCTGCCCTATCCTTCACTTGTTGTAGTCTTAGTGTCAATTCATTGTTTTTATCCATTTCCCTTTTTTAATCTCTTTTCTCCATATCTTTATAGAAATTCCGATCCCCTTAATTGCTACTCCCCCTAAATCACTACATAATTTTTTTATCGGGAGGGACCGAAACAACAACACCTCAATACGCATTATATTCAACATTATTGAAACCTAGACATTTTAGCCATGAATTATAATATTTGATAGGAATTGGGCCAAAATCAAAAGTAGTAGTTTTGAGACGACTGGGGCGTGATAAGAGAATTTCCTAGCGTCACTATTGATTCAATCCAAAGTTGCCATAACCGAGAGCAAACCAAGGCATTATTAACTTGCTCAATTTCAATCCATCCGGTGACATAAAGGTATACTTACCCCCTCCCGTAGCAAATTGATGAAGATTTATGAGACGTATGAACTCATTAAACTGATTGGATGAAAAAGCACAAAATAAGGAATTAAATTTATAGAAATCATTTAGAAATCATCCACACCACAACCAAGCTATCACAAATAATATTTTGTGAAAAAGAAGCCCCCTATCAGGCGAAATTACCAAAGTACCTTCAAAAAATATGTCATCCATATCGTCTAATGAATCATCGCTAACCGAGTCAACCAGCTCATCACTATAGGACATAACCAATGGTGATAGTTTGGGGAACCATCTATCTTAACTTTCGTCACCCATTCTAACAAGGGCATACCACCCCAAATAGTGTCCACTTGTTTAATGACTACTTTCGAAGAAACAACGACGCAACATGAGGCACAACAAGGGTTCTTGCGCCATAGATGGACACTTCAGCATTTATGGCAAGCTTGCCGACATATTCACTAATCTTCTCCATAATTGCTTGCTACTCCTCTTTACAATGAATTTAGCTTAAAGTCAAGGCCTATTAATTTCCTTCTATTCATGTGGACATCAGTTAGTAGATATGATATGAATTTCTTTTAATATAAATTCTAAATAATAAATTATATTATACTATACTCTAAAAACTAAACTGTAAACACCTAAAGCGGCATGTACAACCTCACATAGCATAACTTAAAATTGAAGCGGACTTTCTCCACCTTTGCGCCACTTCTTCCACTGCCTTCTTCTTCATCGACCTTTCAACTAACGTACTTCCATCATCTTCCTCTGCAAACACATATTACTTTTCAGCACCAATGGTTTTGGTGAGTTGAATTTCTGGTTTTACCTTCTCTTGCTTTTCCTTTATCTTTGTTAGATGTCTGATTCCCTCCCTCAACAGAGACTTCCATGGGGTTTCTTCAAACACCCACAATTTTTTTGCTTCAATGGTTTCGGTTAGTTGATTCTGTGGTTTTAGCTTATCTTGATTATTCCTTATTTGGGGTAAATGTATGCTTCTTAATTTTTCCTCAACATGCACTTTTCTAGGGTTTGGATAAAAGTAGTTAGAGGTGCATTTATGCATTTCTTTTTGCCTTCCATGTATGATTTCTATCTGTGATGTTTCCATTTTTACCTTTTCCATGTTGAAAAGTTCATATAAGCTTTTGTTTGTTTTAGAAAAACATTACAGAAATTAAACAGGATTGTTTCACCTGTAGTGCATATCTTAATAAAATGTTGTTATGCGACAACCATTTCCGCCACTTGCCATTTCTCCAATGGTATTTGATTTACTTTTCAATCCATGTATATTGAATTCTAGTAGGACTTTAATGTTTAGGGGGATGAATGTTAGAAAAATGGACTGTAATGAAGGCGAAAGCATGTTGACGATCTGGAAAGAAAACAAAAGCAGAAAACAATGAACCGTGAACTGGGTTTGTGTTTGATACAATCTCCTTAAACAGATTCATGGTCTGTTCGGAGGGTATGCTGGTTTGAAGCAGCAAACGCATACTGCCAGACATGAGCACTTGCCTAAATGTAAATGGAGCTCGCAAAGAGAGCAAATCAAGAAATAAAGGATCTGATTTTGGTGTGTCTAATCTTCGGCGCTTGAACTAGTTTATATAGCCATAAAAACCATAACCAATTTAAACAATTATTGATACATAATATGATCATTAGTGCATAATAACAATAGTCATTAGTGCAGAATAAATAGAAAAATAATAATGAAAATAACAAGCATCAGTTACAAGTTTCAAAAATTCAAAACCTAGTTCAAAAACTGCCCCGCGCGGGCCCGGCTTTTTGGAGCTGAATTCGTGTCCGTGGGACGTGCGGGCACGCACGAGTTTGATGAAAACCGAACCGATAACCTTTTTGCACCTCCCACCTCGCTCGCGGGTAGGACTTGTGGCAAAATATGTCATAGAGATACACTAGATAGAGTGGTAAGGCAATTCCTCATAAACCACATCTCACTTTGTTCCTACACCATATGTGATAAAGTGTTCACCATAATGTTTAGACATTCATTCACACACCCAATACTTCCAACAATCCCCCACATGAATGGAGGTCGATCTTAGAAACAATATTATTGTGCATAAATTCAGCAGTTGTACCATAGGTAGGTGTTACCCTTTGAACCTTTGCTCATAAAGCGCACTTAGCCCACTAACTCTGAGTAGACGGTGATGTCTTTGAACCCGCCTGCCATTTATGTAGACAAAAATACACTTCACACAATTATCTCCCTAATAAAGTCAAGTCCTCATAGTTACGTTCGTTATGGTCCTGAACATGAGCCTGGTTCTACGAGAGACATTTAGTATTGTGCCCTAACAATACCTTTCGAAGAGACCCCACTTCTCTCTCACACTGGTGTTTCACTATCTATAGTTACCTTAGTTGAATCATTAAAAGCCATAGGCTTAGCCTCACACTTGACACTTTTATGAATGGACTAGGACATTTACTAAGCTATGTAATAAACTCCCTTTTAAATACATAGGGTTATCACTTCCCTTACAATTACCTCACTAATTAATACAATTAGGTTTTCCAATTGATCTCAATTATTGGGATTTCCATTCTATTAAATTAGGTTTCTTTCATATGAATTTAAGTTTTTTAAGGGCTTAAGTCCCATTCCTATTAACGAATTCTGAACTAACTCTCTACTTAGGCCTTTGTTAGCGGATTGGCAATATTATCCTTTGACTTCACATAGTCAACAGTGATAATTCCTATAGAGATTAGTTGTCATACAGTATCATGTCGACGTCTAATATGTATTTTCTTACCATTATACATTGTGCTATGAAATCTACCGATTGCCGATTGACTATCATAATGTATACAAATGGCCGATGCTGGCTTAGGCCATCTTTGTATATTCTAAACAAATTGACGTAGCCATTCTGCCTTTTCACCCACTTTATCTAAAGCGATGAATTTTGATTCTATCTGGGATCTAGCAATAATCATTTGTTTTGATGAATGCAACCGAGTCATACCCACTTGTTGCTCTGGAATCATTTATGTCAGATATCCAATTTGCATCACAGTATCCTTCGAGTGTAGCTTAAGTAACGAAGCAACCGAGTCATACAGTTCCAGTGAATTGAACTTGGGTTTCTTGTGTATTTACTTAGCTTGCTTACAACATATGTTAAGTCTAGTTTAGTACAACAAATAAGATATATCAAGCTGCCAATAATTCTTGAGTATTCCAACTGGTCACCAGGTTCACCTCTATTCTTAGCTAGATGTTGGCTTGTGTCAATAGGAGTTCTAGCATTAGAGTCTTTTGCATTAAACTTCTCAAGAAGTTTTTCCATGTAGTGGGATTGACTTAAACAAGTCCACCTTTGGTTCATGTGATTTTAATTCCCAGAATCACATCTACAAAACCCATGTCTTTCATGTTAAATCTTGCTTTTAGCATGTTTTTCGTAGATGTTATGATTTTATCATCACTTCCTGCAATGAGCATATCATCTACATATAGACACAAAATGAAATATCCTTCAGATGTGTCCTTCATGTATACACATTTGTCACATTCATTGATTTTGAACCCAACATCAACCATGACATGATCAAACTTTTGATGCAATTGTTTTGAAGGTTGTTTCAATCTATACAAAGATTTTACAAGTTTACACACTTTCTTTTCTTTCCCGATGGCTATGAAACCTTTAGGTTGTTCCATGTAAATCTCTTCCTCTAGATTTCCATTCAAGAAAGTTGTTTTCACATCCATTGGTGAACTTTCAAATTTCTAATGGAGGCAATAGCAAGTACCAACCTCATGGAGGTTATTCGCGTAGCTGGTGAATATCTATCAAAGTAATCTAAACCTTCTTATTGTTTATATCCTTTGATCACCAACCCTGCCTTGTACTTATCAATGGTTCCATCTGGTCCCATCCTTTTCTTGGATATCCATTGATATCCTAATGGTTTACATCCTTGAGGAAGACCCACTAGTTCCCAAGTATGATTTTGTAAGATAGAGTCTATCTCAACTTTGATGGCGTCCCTCCACTAAGGCCCTTATGAGGAATTTAATGCTTGGTGATACATTTGCGGTTCCTTTTCTACCATTTAGGTAATAAAGTCAGGGCCAAAGGATTTTTTAGTCCTTTGTCATTTACTCTTTCATATTTCAGCATCCTTAGACTCTTGTTGTTCTCAAGGCTCATTATTTCTAACCTCGTCTACTGGAATAATTTCTATCCTCGTCTACTGGAATAATTTCCTCAACCGGTTTAGCAAAACTTGTCCACCTTTACCCAAGCATGGGAACACATGCTCGAAACATGATGCATCCTTAGATTCTATTATGGTGTCGTTGCATATTCCAGGTTCTTGGAATCACGCACAAGAAAATGAAATACGCCACCAGGACGGATGTATCCTATAATGCACAATCTATTGTTTTGGGTCGTATTAGTAGACGCTTCGTGGTGTCACTACCACCTTGGCTAGGCACCCCCACACTCATAAGATTTATATGATGGTTTATATCCCGTCCATAATTCGTATGACGTTACATGTTTCTTCTTCTTATTTATCATGTTCAATAAATAATTTTCCGGTAAGATTGCTTCCCCCTATATGTTTTGGCTTATCCAAGAACTTATCATCATGGCATTCATTATTTCTTTCGAAGTGTGGTTTTTTCATTCCGCTATGCCATTTGATTGAGGGGAGCAAGGAGGCGTGAGTTCTTGTATGATTCCTTCTTTGGCACATACATCAATAAAAGATGAAACATATTCACCTCCTCAGTCACTCCTTATGATTTTAATTTTCCAATTTAGTTGATTCTCAACTTCATCTTTGAATAAGATAAACTTATCAATAGCACCTCATCCTTACTTTTAAGTAAGTACACAAAGCAATACCTTGTATTATCATTAATGAATGTTATGAAATACTTGTTCGCACCATGAGTAGGAATTTCTTTTAGATCACACACATCAGTGTGGTTCATCTCAAGGGGTTCGATGATTTGTTCATGTGACATCCGTCACTATCAGGTCCTTTACTTGACTCATAGATTATTAATTCTACTCGTTATACTTGTGTAATCAATTCGTTTTCGGACCCGAATCTTGTCTTATCTGCGTTGCGCATTAGCTCTAATATTATAATATGATGAATTAGACATATTATATAAATGATAATTAACAAAACTAATAATTATTAGTATAATTAGTATTACTATAATTATTACTCTTAATATCATTATTGTATTATTGTTATTATTATTATTATTATTATTATTATTATTATTATTATTATTATTATTATTATTGGAACACCCGGATATTATAAGAAGTGATAAAAAGAAGAATAAAACTGAAAAGTGCCATTTAACCCAAGTTGAGGGGTTAAATGTGCCAAAAGTGCAAAATTTAATATTATTTTTTATAAAAGCAACATGGCCGCCCATGCCATGTTACTTTTCACCTTTGGCAATCGGATCTTAGAGAGAGAAAGAGTAGAGAGTTTGGGACTAGAAAGAAGAAGAAGAAGTTGGAAGGTAAGTGTTTTGATGATAATTTGCTCGGTTCTTTGAGGTTTCCCACCTTAGAAACCGATTTCTAAGTGTTGTTTATGTTTTGGTGATGTGTTGTGCTTGTTTTAGGAGTTTAAACTCTTATGAACACAAGTTTGGAAGAAGATGTACTTATGAGTTGCAAAGGTGAATTCTAGACCCCGTCTTTACATGTTTTAAAATGTTTTTGGGGCTGAAAATGTATTGAAAATGATTTTATAATTTTCATATATGTAACTGCATGTCTTATGCTTGTATGATAATGTTTTATGTTTCTTGATGTGATGTATAGGCTTAGAAAAGTGTTATTAAGTTTGGAACACGTAAGTAGAATAATTGGGACTGTTATGTTAGAAACATGCTCAACAGGTTGCCCATACGTCCAAACGGGGCCCAACCGCCCAAACAGTGCCCCATACGTCTAGAAAAGCCTTAGAATTTCTAAGTGGTAGTCCAGGCGCCTGAACAGTAGACCATGCGTTTAGGACTTACTCTCAGACGCCTAAGTATAACCCAAACACCCAAATAGTTCCCATGCGCCTGAAATGGCTCATGCGCCTAAGTGTTGAAACGCCCAAGTAAGCCCATGCGCCTGAATAGTTGCAAAGCGTCTAAACAGACCTCATGCGCCTGCATAGTGCTCATTGCAGGCACCTAAGACACTTAGTTTATTTTCTGAAATTTTGAGGAAACAAAATCATCAAGGTTTGACCCAAGTTTGACATTAGGGTTTTCATTGCTGTTATATTGCATTATTATGAGTTATCCTTATGTCCATAATATATTATTATTGTGTGACTTATGTGGTATGTTTATGATCATAAATGCAAGTATTATCATTAACAAAGTGAAAGATTAATGATAAAGAAAAGTGAAACGTAATTAAAATAATGAAAGTCTTGCAAGCATATAGGATGTGCACGACCATGTTGTTGTTAGCTCAACTGTGATGCGGGTTAGCTACCCCAAAGTATGCACACAGGGTTAAACAATTGAGATTGATGGACCTTTGTAGCATACCCTAGGTGACGGGTCAGCCGCGTGTACAGTGATCATGGTCCATTGATAGACCACAGGCCCATCAACAGTTTATCACGCACATAGTTTAGGGTATTGCTCATTGGTCCATATAGACAGTGAAAGATAATGTTAAAGAGTACGAAGTTAAAAAAGGTATATAGTAAAGAAAGAAAGCATTACCTTGTTGTATAGTTGATGCGTGCTCACGTACAAAAGTAAAGAAAGTATTTTATTGAAAGAGTATTTTCATACATAAATTATACAAGGTATTTTAACACTTTTAAAACTAGAACTCACTCAGCAACGCTGACTTTTATACCTTTTCAGTTGGCAGGTAAATATTGATGAGGATGGCACGAGGGTGAAGCTACTCGGCGGGGAAAAGACTGACATCCATTCTTATATTAAGATATTTTTGTTTTTTAATGCAATTAAACAATCTTTTGTAACTTAAACCCTATTGTATTGCTTAACAAAAGTATTTATTAATAATAGAGAATGGCTTTTGCTAACGTAATTCCACTGTTTACCTTATGTAATGTGTATTAATAGGTATCTATGATGCAATGAATGACCAACTGTGAGGTGCCCCGGAACGGGGCCTTACAAGTTGGTATCAGAGCCATAGTTTAAGTCAATTGGGTAAAATATTTTCAAAATCTAAACTTAAACTGAAAATAGGACATATAGAGGTATGTCAGCCCGAGTAGCTACGTGCCATCAGGTATTTCTTTCCTTAAAGTTAATCAGTATTATGTGCGTGTGCTATTTGACTTATGTGTTCTTAGTAGATTTATGTACTGATGTAGTCAGGACAGGAAATGCTTGGGGTGTAAAGAGTAAAGTAAGTGGCTAATCATAACTGGCCACTTTAATTAGGGACTTAATATACTTAACATAAACTCAGCAATTGCCTTGAATGATTGTGTTAGCGTTTTAATCTTATAGCGGTTAGGGAGTGGCTGGACGAAAATCTTCCAAGGCTTCTAGAGGTAGAGGTCGTCCACGTGTGACTAGGAGTAGTGCTAAGGCTCATGAGATGACTCATAAGAACCCTGAGGTTCATGTCCGAAGTGAGGAGAATGAGAATGCTTGCCTAAATGCCTTAGCTAGGGAGGCCATTGGCGATGAAGTACACAGGGTCATGCACATAGTCTTACCGTCTATGTATTGTGTTGGTGAGACAACATTGTCCAAGCAGAGGGTGCCAGAGCCATCGGGAAGATGCGATGGAAGGAGTTGAAATAGTTAGTGATCAAGGAATTCTGTCCTCATAGGGAACTTGACAGGATCGAGAGGGGGAAGATGCGATGGAAGGAGATAAAACAGTTAGTGATGAGGAATTCTGTCCTCACAGGGAACTTGACAGGATCGAGAGGGAGTTCCTGCAACTTGAGGTGGGAACCATGACCCACCAACAGTACACCATCAAATTTAATGAAATGGCAAGGCTGGTGCCAGATCAGGTGACGCCGGTGTCAAGGAAGATCAAGAGGTACATCCAGGGACTGCCGGCTGATATTCACAGGCATCTGATCGCTGCTTAGCCAGGTACCTTTTAATCAGTGGTGGACTTGGCGGACAAACTGTATGATGAATGGGAGGAGACAGTGGTAGAGGTGAAGAGGACGGGTGGAGGTGATAAGAGCTAGAATGGGAAGAGGTTTGGACTTGGTGGTTTCGTTCCAAACAACAAGAAGGTGAAGGTGGATGATCGTAGGGTGACGTCAATTCTAGGACTGAGAAAGTGCGGAAAGTGTGGAAGGGAGCATACGGAGTGTAGGTTGGGACTGAATGTATGCTTCAGGAGTGGCAAGCCTGGCCATATCGCTAGAGACTGTAGGGTGATGAAGTGTTATAACTGTGGTGAGGAGGGCCACACGACCAAAGACTGTAAGAAACCGAGGGCGGAGAGCTCTGGGGCGAAGAAGAAGCCGGAGGAGGGAGGACAGAGGGCAAGTGCTAGAGCTTACACCATGACCCGGGAGGAGGCTAGAGTGGATCCCGATGTCGTGTCAGGTATGTTTTTAGTAAATCAAACTTGTGCCTATGTATTATTTGATTCTGGTGCTAGTAGGAGTTTTATTTCTACTACTTTTTGTGCTAAGTTGTCTGCTTGTAGTAAAAGTATTAGTGAGCCATGCCATGTAGAAACTGTTATTGGTAAGTCCACTAGAATTACTGACATGATAGAGGATTGTGCCATAGAACTAGACGGCCATAGGTTTGCATCTAGGTTACATGTGATGCCCTTAGGTGGATTTGATGTAGTACTAGGGATGGACTGGTTAGCAACCTATGAAGCAAACATTGTATGTCACAAAAAGATGATTTGACTGGTTGCGCCCGGGGGAAGTTTGGTGACGGTTTATGGAGACCGCGTTACTACGATCTCGAAGGTGGTTTCGATGGCGGTGGCAGGAAAGTACATGCGATGTGGATGTAGTGCCTATTTGGCCTACGTGAAGGATGTGAACACGTCAAAACCACAACTATCCGATGTACCGGTGGTGTGTGACTTTCCTGATGTGTTCCCAGAAAACTTACCCGGCATGCCATAGGATCGCGAGATTGAGTTCCAGATTGAGCTGATACTTGGTGCTCAAACCATCGCCAAAGCACCATATCGATTAGCCCCGACTAAGATGAAGGAACTCATGGAACAATTGCAGGAGTCAATGGATAAGGGTTCTCCGGTCTTGTTTGTAAAGAAAAAGGACGGTAGTATGTGAATGTGCATTGACTATCGAGAGCTGAACAAGTTGACGGTGAAGAATCGGTATCCGTTACCGAGGATTGATGACTTGTTCGATCAGCTCCATGGTGCCAGTTGGTTATCGAGGATAGATCTTCGATCGGGCTACCATCAACTGAAGGTGAGGGAATAAGACATTCCTAAGATAGCTTTTCGCACGCGTTATGGACATTATGAGTTCCTCGTTATGTCTTTTGGATTAACTAACGTGCCAGCTGCCTTTATGGACTTGATGAACCGAGTATGTCGGCTGATGTTAGATAAATCAATGATTGTGTTTATTGATGATATCCTGATTTATTCTAGGAGTAAGGAAGAACATGCCAGTCACATACGCGATGTATTGGAGACACTTAGGAGAGAGAAGTTGTATGCTAAATTCTCTATATGCACGTTCTGGTTGTGTAAAGTTCAGTTCTTGGGTCACATGGTAAATCCCGAGGGGATTATGGTGGATCCGGCAAAGGTGGAGGCGG
>BJCN01008139.1:0-11693 GCA_018326445.1 Flaveria brownii | reverse complement strand
AATTGTTCTAGACCAAAAAAAGGAGTCTGGAACTGCCTCCTGCATAGATTTGAGGATAAGCAAAGCACATTCACCCTGTGGTTATTATGTCAAACAAGTTCGATGGATACCCTATTACTCGTTGGACTTCCAGAATAGGTGAATGTTGTTAGAACACGAAAGAGAGAAGAGAAGATGTCAGCAGTCGGTGCTGATTTTGTGGGGTCGTTAGGAGCATCTGACTATTTATGGGCCAATCAAGTTATACTTATCCGCACAGAGAGGATTCTCATTCTTAGGGGGAATCCATGTATAGAGAAATTGAAGACGCAATTAGAAAGTGATGATGTGAGTTGTGTTCCGATGATGAATCTGCATACATGCTGATTTGTTTGAGATTGTCAGCTGTGGATTGGAACCTTCTACTTTTTGCCCAATACACCGTTTGAAGACGCAAGGAGAGCACAACGTTTATATATTGGGATATGCTGAATCTGAGGGGGAATTTTTGTAGTTGTTAATGTTAATCAGGTTAGCCTGTGTGAACATTGAAGCAATGGAAAACTGTTCATGTCATTATCTGGAAAAATCAGTCATATGGGGAATCTTGCTGCTATGATGGTATTCTACAAAGTAAACGAAAGCTATTGTGCCTAAATTCATTTTCAGGGATACTGTAGCAACCTGACGGATCAGCAACGTTAGCTAATATGGTTTTCGTTTGATCTATTGGAAACTAGAGCAAAGATTGACTAAAGATTGAAAGAGGTGTTATCTACTATTCGCAAGCAACGTCCAAGGGGGAATTTGTTGGAGCATATATTGTCATATATAGTGTGTCCGTCGCTTGACGAATAGTCTAGGCTTAATGTTATACACCTTGTAAACACATGAAACTGAGTCATTCGTAGGAGCATATGCGAATGGGACTCAGTTGTACGACTGAGCCATGCTAATGGACCAACCGTGCGACTGAGAGATGCGATTGGGCCATTAGTAAGACTGAACTATAAGTATGGTCCAGTCGTACGATTGAACCATACGCATGGTCCAGTCATACGATTGAACCATACGCATGGTCCAATCGCACGAATGGGCCAGTCACATCTAATATGGGCCAAGGCCTATATATACCAGTTTCAATATGTAGAGAGATAGGGATTCGAGAGGGAGTCTGCCCGGAGCCTAGGGCTGTCGGATGAGAGGGGAGATCATGCTCGATCTCCCCTTGCCAAGAGTCTTGATTCTTATGTTGTAACGAGCTTGTAATCATTAGATTTTATAAATGAAACCAATTTTTGATAGTTCGTGTTATAGATTTGACTTTTGGTTTTGGTTGTTTATCCTTCCGTCAAGAACACGCTCGGATGTTTACCGATCCACCGACTTCACACAACAACATAGCAGGTTACAAGCGGGAGACGATACTCAAGCAGTGATTGCAAATCAAAGCCATTGGAATCGTGTTAACCTTGTGCATCAAGAAATTCAAGTCAACAACAACTGGGAATCACATCAGCAGCTTGGCTATCATGAAGCTTACCACCGCGGAAAGCCGTTTGTGCAAGCACCACCACCAATCAACTACCTAACTCTTCCACACTATGATGGAGTGGAGAGGCTGCCAAGACCCGAGTGGCATCACTTGGACTGGATTGATCCTATACAATTTAAGCAACAATAGCTTGAGATGCAGCGGATTCATCAGCAACAGAGTGGAGAAGGAAGCTGTAGTAGAGCACAAGGGGGGTGCATTCCAGATTAGTGAATAGATGGATGAGCTGAGCAACATATTTGGACAGCGTTAGTCATGGTACTTTAAGGGCAATCGCTGATCGTGATTGTTATGATCGATCAGGTCCAATTGTTGTAATTTGAACTAGGTTATTTTATGTGGTGGTGTGTTTATCTATTTATGTCTCCGGTTCGTGGCAAGAACAATGGAACAATATGGGGGTTGGGTGGTGTTCGATGTTTGATGTCTGAACTTTTTATGTTATGTTCTTGGGAAATAAGTAGTTTGTTTATATTTATTTTTGTCTTTCGTTGTAAGTCAAGTCAAAGAGCCTTGGTATGCTGATCGGAAAGTCTAAATGAGAGTGAAATTTTTTATTTTTTTAGATAAACCCATACATTGGGGACAACGTATCCCAAGTGTGGGGATGGGGGAATCATCGGTAGACATATTTTGGAGAAATGGAAATTTGAACAAAATTTGAAAATATTAACATTTTCTCTAAAAATACCAACCATTGGTTAAGGTTCTTGGTCATGGTTAATTCCCTAAATGATAAAACTCGGTTGGTTTGTGGAAGCTGGAAAGGGAATGCCTAAATAGGGGTTGCAAACTTTGGGTGTAGTAAACTTGCACGTGTCATGTTGGTAACCTAATTACACTGTTTCCATATGTGAGAAGCCTATTCTTTGATATTATTAGATCTATTTGTTTGTTTGAGTGTGCAATGATGCATTCTAATGGTAGAACTTATGGAGCGCGTGCATATTGAAACTCGAGACCGAGATTCATATTGAAATGATTTAGGCATTAGGATCAACCATAGAATAACCCCATATGACCCACTTACCTAACATTTATCCGTAGTAGCCAATTTTGAACATTTACCCATTCGCTTGTTTCACTAAACCCCTTGAACCATTAGCCTTTTGCTTAACCTTTTTGTTTATTTACCCGTGTAATGGAACTTGAGTTACTTGGTGGTAGTTATAGTGCTAAGTTTGATCTGACTTCATGTTTGGAAGTTGTGATTAGAAAAAAATAGAAAAAAATCAGAAAAATAGTAAAGAAAAAGAAAAAAATGAAAAGAAAAGAAAATTTTGTCGAAATAGTTAAGTTGAAAGACTGAGGTATTAGACAAGAAAAAGATTGTGATTTGAAGTATATAGTAATTAACTCAAGTTTTCCATCACTCTAGTCACTTATTTCCCAAATACTCCCTCCCCGAACCTAACCCTAACATTACAACCCTGTTAAAACCCTCATGATTGGTGTGCAATCTCGTGTTAGCGAGTGAAGATTTTATTGCTTCACAAGCCTATGCTCACTAGTTTGCGTTATTGTTTGAGTGCCTCATAAATACCAGCACATCTTTGACCAAGTCAGAAATTACACCGGTGGAGAGATTCATTGTAAAGGGTATGATATGTGCAAGGGAGCAACCTAGAGTTTGAGAATCTTAGCTAGGCAGTCCAACGGGTTAGAGGTTTGTGGTTGTTAACGGGTCAGTGGGTTAGAAAAAGTCTCTCTCCTAATGATAGTAGAGGATTTAAATGAGATGACATATAGTGATTGGGGGGACTTGATGGCACTTGTAAGTTTAAAACATAGTTTTCATGAGGCACTAAAGGGATCACAAACACACTACACAATAATGTTTTAAGAACTGGACAAGATAGTGAATCGGATGCCTTACCGGGCCGCCGGTCGGACCAGATATAAGAACCGGATAAAATTATTAATATTTTTGATAAATATATGTAAAAAGTACTAAAAATTAGAAGTATATATAAAAATCAGTTTGTCGGTTCGATTCCTACCCCGACCGATTTGATCACCGGTTTAATGTCAAAATGTTATTAAGCACGAAACTAGATAGGATTAGAGTTTGATTCATGGTTCGGTTTCCAAACAATATGTTTGATCGTGTAGATTTGATTAAAAAGAGACAGAGTAAGGCAACTAGAAAGTTTAGAAATATGGCAAGAGGTAGGAATGGAAGAAGATTAGTCAAGAACTATGTATGCCCCTGCTGCAACCGACCAAAGAAGTTTAACAAAACATAATTAAAACATAAGTTTAAGGGTTTGAAGTGACATTCGAGGGACCTTCTATTATATCACAAAAAACTTTAAAGGTAAGAACGACTGGAGTTTTAAACCAAAAATCAAGAACATAAGTTTAAGGATGAGAAACCTGGATCTACTATGAAATGGTATCTTGATCATCTTGACGAAACCAAGTTAATGTTGAAATACTTCAAAGATTTGGATCTAAAAAGAACATGGAATGGAGAAAACATTAAAGGATGTAAGGGAAAGGAACATGATGTTGATCAAAAGAAAGAAATATTAAGCATAGAGGACATGTTTGTTTTCTTAGATCTCTTGAAAACAATAAACATAGGCACAATACAAGTGCAATTCGTCAAAGAAAAATTCAAAAAGGTTGGTAAAATGGTTTGTTAAATATGTTATGAAACAACAAAGGCCTTTTCCAATGCTAAAAGGTCAGGTACATAGGAGTTCAAATAAACGGAGGCAAGGCAAGAGTAAACTACAAGAAATTCAGGTAATAGTAGCAATGGATTTACGAATTAACTCATAAAAATAAATCAAGCCTCTTGTGATCTACAATGAGTATTTAGATCTAATGGAATGATACTAAAAAACATTAAAAAGAAAGATAGAAAGAGCCTGGTAGACTGATATTTGAACAAGGAGAGTGTAGCAATGTAAAAAGGAACCATGACCATGCAAGTGCCTCACTAGATGTGATTGAAAAGATGATGCCAATCAAGTAAAGGAGGATGAACGAAGTCAGAGATTAACCACCATACTATGGTCTGGCTAAATAAAACCACCTGATAACTGTGATGTCAAGCTACGGAGGACACTGTTAGAAACATAATCTTGTCATCAAAAATTTAAGCATTACATAAGCGTAATAGTATAGTATTGTAAATGGGTTAAATATGTTGAAATTATTTTAACATAAGAATTATATAGTATAAGTAGGTATTATGTATATAGTTGTGAATATTAAATATTGTATATGGGATGGACCTAGTTTAGAAAGACACCGGTTGTTTGGCAGTTGTGCCATAAATAAATTGGTGTAGCTATCATGTTATGTCGGTTATGAGGTTATAAATACCCCTATTTTGTAGAAATTGGAATTTAATGTGTTAGTTATCTTTTTCTCTTTTGTTTCCTCTCTTTCGTATATTCTTACAGGATCTAGCTTGTGTAATTAGTGTGTGTTTAGAGATTAAACAAAGTTTTCTTTTCAACATAGTATTAGAGCCGTGTTCCTAGAGGACATGTGGAAATTTGTGTTCGAATTAATGATGGAGTTAGCAGATACATACTCCAATTGCCTTGTCGACTAGTGTGAGGATTCACCCATATTCTCTTCATTATGTAATGACCAAATGGAACGTTGAGAAATAGAAAATCATGATCAAAAGGATCATTCAGGAACAATAGTGGAGAAGAAAGTTTGTATATCAAGTTGGTTGGCTTCAATATCAATTCATACTATCGACTATTGGCAAAGAGAAAGAAGGTCGTGCAGAAGAAATCCAATTCACAGATCAAGCCAAAAAAGAATACATTCATATTATCCAAAAAGAATGTTATGTAGGTATTAAAAACAACCTTTTCATTTCAAAAAGGATTGCCCCGAGAAGATCAAGAACACGAAGTTCTTGATTGAAGGAACCGATAATAACACATAGGATAAAATCTAGAATGAAAGTCTTACCCCTAAACAACATGCAACAAGCAACAAGCTTTTATTCCAGAAACTATTGAATTCTTTTGGTGTAGAGGCACGTTCAAATGGATACACTAAAGAGTTATTTAAATGATAAGGAGATATCAAGATATGCATTGGTGGACAAATTAATATGGTAGAATCTATCTATTATGTGCCTACACTAAAAAGATATATTCTTAGTATAGACCAATTAACAAGAACAAGGTTTTGAGATTGGATTCAATAAAATACATGCTATGTTAAGAATAACATTGTGAAGAATAATAAACAAAGAAGAATTATTGAATACTAGAAAATCAAAGATGAAAACCCTCCTGCCTACATGTGTCCAATACGTGAGGTCAATTCCAAATGACAAAAGAAAAGAAAAATGTTAAAGGACTCGTTGGTGCTGTAGTTTTAAAAGAAGATCAAGAGAAGACAATACCATAGAAATTTTAAAGGTACTTCAAAAGAACTAACAATAATGAAACAAGAACTCACAGAGGGAGGTGTCAAACGTCGGATTCAGGATACGTCGGGCGTGAACAGGATGGGTTGGTATCATTCATTGAGTCTCATTTGTATTTATATGAAATTACATCAGAGGTTATAAAGACTAGAGGACGTCTTTTACAATGCTAAATTATCAACATCATTGGTTGAATTTCAATTTGTGAAAACATACTTCGTTCAACACAATTAAGGTAATCAATTCAATGATATATTAAAAAAATCAAATCCTCTATTATGGTGGTATTTCAAAACTTGGGGTTGAATTATAATATCAGTTATTTCAAATAAGGATTTGTGAAATCTTTAATAATTTACATTGCTTTCAAACAAAACAAACATTAGGCTGTAATCTACATAGGTAAGAGCCACAAAGTCTAACTATCAAGTCTTCTCATGTTCATATGGACGTTCCCATGATGCCAAGTTTATTTATAACATAAACCTTATTTAAAATAACACATGCAATTCATTTTCCATAAAATGGTTAGAAAATGAATTGTTGGCTATTACCAAACTTTTTTATAATATCAAAACAACATGCTTAATATCAATAGTTAGACAAAACCCATCACGGGCAACTGGTATACACTGAATTCATCCGGTTTATATATATTGAAATTATCTCATCCGTCTTGTAGCATAACATACAATTACCCGTCAATGTATGTATCCTCAACCGGATATACGTATATTGTGTCATGGTGGCTTAAACCCTTGCTTAATAAATTTAACATAGACACATGCTAGTAATATAATAACATAAACATTTGTAAACAGACATTTTATTAACATGCTTGAAATGATTTTATAAAAAAATGTTCAAATAGAGATAGGATGTAAACGAAGCTTACAAAACCTTTTCACCTTAATAATCAGCTAGAATCTTGGCTTATGATCTTCTAAAAACCTTGACTACACTTTCAAAATAGTTCCTTCAAGCTTAACGGGGTATAACACTACCTTACATGAGTTATAACATGGGTATTCGTGGCATAAGGAACACGTTGCAGACAGTTACAGGGTAGCATAGTGGTCCGTTATGCAACTGAAAATCATGAAACCATAATTCCTTCATGGTGGTCCGTCAAGCTAGCTAGTTGCAGTCCGCAACTAGGGTTAATACCTTTTTAATTTTCTTTTCTAACCCTAATCTTTTCAAAGTTATTATTTTGTGTATAATCTTTTTAGGGTGTCACAGAACATACCAACTACATACCTTACACACGTATCTTCACTACAAGACTGTATTACTTTCAGGGATCCTATCCATATCATAGTTAAAGTATAGTGTTATTTGAAATAGTTACTAAGTGGTTCATGAAAGATTTCATGAAAATTAGACTACTTGCACTAATACCACCAAGGGACATATATGGTAATCGCATTAGATATATCTACACATGATAGTGCAAAAGATAGGTGGATACAACAAGGTTAATAGAGAGAATTTATGAACTGAAGTCTCATCATCATGTATAGATGGGTTACAAATCAGAAGTAATAAATTGGAAGACGAAGGGGCCGCATGAAGAATACCATAAAGGTTTTTTTTATCTAAGGTATCTCGAGATGATAGAGTGGCATCATCTCAAATACAAAGGAAGAGAACTCGAGGTAAAGATTGGAGAATCTAGCAACACTACAACCAGAAAGGTAAAGATTTGGCAAGATGTAGGCTTACCACCAAAAAAACAAGTCAAGATATGGAGAACACAAATCAAAAAGCTAAACTTAATGGACAATCTTGGAATTAAGTTTAACATAAGAATTATACGGTATAAGTATATATGTGTTATGTATATTGTTGTAAATATTAAAAGTGATGAACCTAGATTACGAAGACACCAACTATTTGGCATTTATGCCACAAACAAACCGGTGTGACTCTCATGTTGTGTCGATTGAGAGGGTATAAATCATAGTCGCAGGATTCGCTCAACGCCCTGCGAATCGCGTACCAATTCGATCAAACCCATTCGCGGTACAAAATCGTACCATTTGTAGGTGGTAAGCGATCCAGATCGATTAAATTGAGCGTTCCCGATTGAAATAATTTTTGAACTATATTAACCGAATTCGCGAACCTGATTGCATACTTCGGTGACTGGATTATGGTACGTGTTTCAGATTGCCTATGGTGCGCGTTCCAGATCCCAACAGTCATTTTCCCACTAATTTTTTAATGAATTGAATGTTAAACAGTCAATTTTGAATGAATTAAATGTTTGCCATGCTATCTGAATTGTAATAGTTCTTTTCACATGAAATTATGTATGTTAACAGTCATTTTCTCACTCATTTTCACACATAAACATGAATAGATAATTTATAGTATAAATATAAGCTTACAAAACCTTCTACCATAAATAAAATTCTTCAATAGATTACCGATTCGGCAGTTCCTAACCAAAACAATGAGTTATTAGCCATCGCTTTTGGTAAGAGAGGGTCAATCTCGAGACAAGAAAGTCAAGATTCTGGAGAGCATATTGTTTTAAGTGACAATGAATTTGAAGAAAATGAGTTTATAAGTGCTACAAAAGAAAGAACAGGGACAGATTCAACCCGAGAAGCTTCTGTTCATGGCAAACCAAAGGATGATAAACCATTGATGCAAGAAGTGGACTTTGTAAGCGCTAGGAATAGCAAAAATGCAGAGGGTTCAAAAGTTTGGATTTGCAAGCACTACAAACAACAGTTTACTAGCCCATATATGCGTATTCATGATTACTTTTTTGGTGCTCCTACGAGGAAGAAAGCTGATATAAAACTTTGTCCAGCTCTACTTCAAGATCGTGAGAAATACGAAAGACTCTTGAAGAAAGTGAAGAACACTGAAAAGGTAGGTATTTCCCGGTCTTTAAAAAATTCAGTTGTTAGTTCTTCAAAACATAAATCTTCTTCTTTTTCTGCTAAAAAGCCAATTGAACAATGTTTTGGCGTCAGTCGCGTCATGGAAAGAAATCAAGTAGATTTGAAGATTATGAGAGGGTTATATGCAAATGGAATTCCATTCAATGTATTACATAATCCACACTTTTTAGAGATGATTAGTGCAGTCAACAAAGCACCAACTGGTTGCAAACCCCCATCTAGCGAAAAAGCAAGAACCGTATTGCTAGACGAGTGTGTTAGAGACATTGAGAAAGACTTGACTCCTGTTAAGGACACATAGTATACCCAAGGTGTTTCCATAGTCTCTGATGGGTGGTCTAATGTGAAGCACAAACGATTAATTAGTGTTATTACAATGAACAACCGAGGAGCAATGTTTATGTATGCTGTGGATTTTTTGGTTTGGAAAAAACAGGGGTAGCAATAGCTAACTACTTGCCTACTGCTATTGAAACTGTAAGACCAAGCAATGTCCTACAAGTAGTCACAGATAATGCAGCAAATTGCAAGGCAGTCGGAAGGAGATTGAAAAGGTACACAAACATAATTTTTTGCTCTCCTTGCTGTGTTCACATCTTAAATATGGTCTTTAAAGATCTTGGAAAAGAATTTTATTGGTTGATGAACACATGTAGGAGAGGGAAAATGATTGTGAAGTACTTTCTTAATCATACTCAAGCGTTGTCAATTTTTAGAGATAATTCAAAGCTTGAGTTATTAAAAGTGGCGAAAACAAGATTTGCATCTCATTATATTCTATTGAAAATGCTAATGGATTGTTGAGAATCACTTGCTAAAACCATTTTCTTAAATTCTTGGAGGGATTGGATCAAACAAGGTGATGAAAACACAAGAATCACCGATTCAACGGTTGTTGAAACAATTATAAATCATGAGTTTTGGGAGGATGTTGAAAATATATTATCTATTACTAAACCTATTTTCTTGATGATCAAGTTTTATGACAGTGAAGGTTCAATGATGGGAGAGATTTATGAAAAGATGGATAACAAGTTAGGGGAAATTAAAGACGTAATGTTGCAAAGTAAGTATCAATCTTATTGGCCTCAAGTAGAATCAATTGTGCTTACTTGGTGGGAGAAGATGACGGCAACTTTACATTGTTTTGGCTTCGCTTTGTCACCAAGATTCTATGACACAAGGTACCTTCGTACGTTAGCACCAGGTGGAATTCCAAGGAAAGCTCTAAATCTCGACAAAGAAGTAGTTGTCGGGGTTATGGAAGCTTTCAAAAGAATAGCCGAAAGTTCGTAAGAAGAGCAAATGTTGCGAGAGCAATTCGCAACATTCATATGAAGAAGGGACATTATTCTATGGAAGCTGCTCAAGTGGATGCGGTCACCATGGACGCGATTGATTGGTGGTTCAGCTATGGATCAGAAACACCAGAGTTGGCTGAAGTTGCTAAAAAGGTTCTTTCACAGCCTATTAGCATCTCATCAGCAGAACGGAACTAGAGCACGTACTCCTATATACACGGTGTAAAGAGAAATCGTTTAAATTCCAAGCGGGCAAATAAATTAGTCTTTATACATTCCAACATCAGACTCCAGTCTCGTTTCTCAGAAAATTACAACACCGAGCCAACCAAAAAGTGGGATATGTATCCAGAAAATGATTACTTGGAAGGGCCTAGTACGAGGTACGAAGATATGCAATGAGAAAACCTAGAAGGAATAGAAAATGATGAAGTAAGTAGGAAAAAACAGAGGCTCGATTAGCTTTATAAATTTTTTGTTGTGATTATGAAATGCTTTTAATATGATTATGAAATGTGCCCTTTTAAATTGGAATATTTGTGAAAGTTTATTTTATAATGTTTTATATATGATACGACGTACCGGACTATATGGTACACCATACCACGTACTGAATTGGCGTTCCAAATGAACCTACCACCTCGTACCGAATTTTTAAAATGCACGAACCACGTACCAGTTTTCGTGCCGCGTACCGGAACGTACCACGATCCATGTGATTGTGGTATAAATGCCCCTCTCCTATAAACATTTGAATGTAATATGTTTGTTATCTTTCCCTCCTTTGTTCCCTCTCTTTTGTATATCCTTTTAATATCTGGTTTGTGCAATCAGTGTGTGATTATAGATCGAAAGTCTTCTTTTCAACAAAATGTACTCGTATTTAAGTATGGACCAAATTAGGCTCCTAGATGGGTCGTAACAGTTAATTATTCCTAGTAGTTTTGGCGCCATATAACTGTTGTATTACTGTCAATAATTAGGGTATAAATACCCCTTGTACCCTGACATTTGTATTGAATGAATGCAAGTGTTAGTATGTTAACTTTCTGCATCTTTCAGTGTGTATTGTGTGTTGGAGTTCATGAGGAACTGAGAACTTTTATAGAATCACATTAAGGACTAATCAAGACAGATGTATATATCTATACTTTTAACACTACAAATTCGTGTGAATGTACATGTTCGTTCTATTGATTAATACTCGAAATCATACGTTTGATGCCTACACAGGACTGATCAGCAAGTGATAATGACTTGATTTTTACTGAGAAACAATATTAAGAAGTGAAACTCGGGTCCGAACCAAGGACCTAAATATGCACTGCAACCCACTCTCTATGCTTTCAATCTGAGCTCCCACTGTAACACCCCAACCCGGCGAGGCTGACGTGTCACTAATACAGATATCAAATCAAAAACCGATCCATGATATTACAAAAAAAAAATCAGACGAAATAACTTCAAACACACTAAATAATCCGAAAGAACCTAATTAAGATGTTCAATACATTAATTAAAGTAACAGA
>BJCN01008071.1:0-10003 GCA_018326445.1 Flaveria brownii | reverse complement strand
GAACCTTGGACCTCCAAGAGAGGCAAAGCCTCCCACCTCCCCCTTGACCACTAGGCCAAGAGATCATTGGCATATGTTTGTGTATATATGTATGTGTATATATATGTCTGTGTATATATATGTCTGTGTATATATATGTCTGTGTATATATATGTCTGTGTGTGTGTGTATGTGTGTGTGTGTGTGTGTGTGTGTGTGTGTGTGTGTATATTCATAACTTTGTGGTTTTCTTAGGATCCCTCCTTTATAAATACACACTTTTCATGATATTCAAATAATCTGATATTTTATTTTCACTGCGTTAATGTACAGACAGGATTCATTGACATATGGGAGCCGGTTACATTAGTGATCAAGAAGGATGGAATCACCATAAAGGGTGGTGGCACTCCAATCAATGAGAAGTTTGGTCCAACCACAACAGTATGCTTTCCCGCCCTTTTTATGTGAGAATTTAATTGTTCTATTTCTTAAGAAAGTGGTTTGAGTTTTACATTTTTCATTGTGTTTTCATACATGGGCATATGGGCTTAGAAAGTAATGCTGTTTGATGTTTTCAGTTTTGTTCTGTAATTGATTCGACGATTTTTAGGTGTCTATTCCATTCGGAAATCCGGTTGAGTTTTCTATGATTGGCTTGGGAAGTGTTGAGAGACGGTTTAAAGTGGAGCAAGAATCAGCTGCTGCTATCAGGTGCTAATATTTTATCTTTCTGACCTCTATGGATTAGTGGTTATCATTGCACAAATGCATAAATTCTTTTGGGTTCATTAATGTGTTTTTTTAAGCTAAATTTTTTTGCCTTCTAATAATTTTTGCAGTTCAAGGGATACCATTGTTCTCACCCTGAGATACTTCATCAAACGGGTAATGATTTAAAGAAGCGTTGACCGTGGATATTTTCTTTAATTTATTTCTGTTGAAAAACTGGAAAAAGAGAAAACTAAGTTTATTTTTTTAATATTGATAAGGTTCATGTTTGGAATTGGTTGCAGGCTGTTGAGAAAAAGAAGGGGAAAAAGAAGGGATTATTCTTTTGATGAGCAGATGCTTGAATTTTCAACAACTAAAAAGGTTGACATCTATGAAAACTAGTCTAGTTGTAGCATCACTTATTTTTTTTCTTAGTAAAAGAATACACCACTTTCTGTGATTCTTTTTAATCAATGTATCTATTTGGGTGATTTAATCTACATTTGATTTTTGTAATTAGATTTTAGGGGATGTATATTCATGTTTTTATACAAATTGAGGAATGATCTTAATCATTTTCGTCTTGCAGACCAAGACCGGACCATCAAAACCCACAATGGACCAAGGACTTATATGAATGGAATGTTTGGAGTGAAGCCTGGACCGATAAGTGTTGCTTGGGTACTGGGTTTGTCGCGGTTTAGAACTAGTCGGTCTTGAACCCAACTGAAAGACAGAACTAGAAAGACAGAACTACTTTAATTAGATCTGATTTGTGGATTATTTCATTTTTGTTAAACATGATATTATGATCTTTACAAATATAAGTCATTTGTACAGTACAAACAATCATTGCATATGAAGGATAATTAGTTCTTTCTCCCTAGCTTAGTTTTAGATGGGTTTTTTCATTTCCATTGTATGGGTGCGTTTGGTGATTAGGAGTGTAAATGAGTTAAGTTTGTGCAAGTGAGTTTAGTTTGCTGACTTGTTCTATAAAATTCAAATTTAACTTGTTATTTAAAAATTTTGCTTATATAATTTCAGGATTTTTATGTGTAATCTCTATCTCTATCTCTATATATAATAAAAGAAAATAGGTTCAACCACATGGCATCATTTTAAGCAATATCATTCCACACATGTCACCATTTTAGACATAAAATGCCACGTGTCAAACTATTACCTAACCTCCGCATTCCACTTCATAAAACACACGGGATCTTTACCCACCCATTTTCAAACCGGGTTGTGATATATCCCCACTTCCCTTCTATCCCACCCCTAAAACGCCATCATTGCTTTTTTCATCGGCTAAACACTTTGAGACGAAGAAAGCACTTGATTTCATCCTGCCAAATTCTCTGAAATACGTTCTTAATTCATGTTCGCTTCCCTTATTGATTCACATTCTGTGATTTGTACTGTTCTTCATTACGTAAGTTTTAATACGCTCTTTTCATATGGTTTTTGCGATCTTGATATAAATCAACAAATGTTGTTACAAAACGTTATCATTTCTTATTCAACATACTATTGATGTTGATTGTGCGATTGTTGATGTTTCTATTGATGTTGATTCAGCATAAAGAAATAGGATTGATTTCTTTGTATGATTTTTTGCAATCTGTTTCTATTGTTATTTATTTAACATCTTTTTCATGAAGTCTTTTGTGCCATTTCTCGTTTTACTGATATGAATTCGAATATGATTCAGCATCGAGTTTATTGATTGATTTCCACTAGGGTTCCAATCGATTGTTGCAGCTTTAAAGATGTATGCTTTTTGTTCAATTCGATTATCCTTAAATTAAATTGTATCTGCATGTTTTTTGTTAATTTATATAGGGATTTAAGGAAAACAGAGCATTGAAATATAATTGCGTTGAATTCAATTCTGTTGCTTTTTAGTATATGTTTTTTGTTGACTTTCTGCAGTGATTTTGTGTATGTATTCTTTTAAATAAGTTTTGTGTTCATGAATAAAAAAATATTAAAGGAGCATTCATTGTTAATCTGCACCTTGTGCATATAATTGTCAATTATTGTTTAAAACAGAATTTGCATATACTTTAATATTAAATAGTTGCTTGCTATAATAAATTAAATATTTCAAGGCCTTAAGTAGAAAAAATACTTTTTTTTAAATATTAGGGCCACAACCACATGCTGAAATGCTTAACATATTATAGTATTGATGATGAATATTTCATACAAATAAGTTTTGAGTCCATTGAGTCGATGATTTGTACATATAGAATGCATATGTAACCACATAAAGATCAAGTTATCCAAACCCCTCCTTAGGCAATGAGTCAGAATATAGATTTCTAAAATGTCTTCAGAAAGAATAACTATGGAATAATAATGTGTGTGTGTTTATTAGCATGTAGAATATTTTGATCTTGTGATTATTATATGTTAAGCAAAAGTTTACTTGTGTTTTGGTTATAAAGAGACATGCACACATATTGTATTTGGAGTTTAAGTCGTCAATTTTGTAATTTGATTGTTTTTTTAATTTTTTTAGTTTCAAGAATGGAAGCATCTGAAATCCCGTTTACCACTACTGTTGATAACCTTCTTTTGGAGTAGTATTGCACGCTATAGACGACTCTTGTGCCATACATTGATATGTTTTGTTATAATTCGACACACCTTGTTACTTATAAACTTGAGTTTCCGTTATATAGGCTTTTTATTATCTCCCGCCTTTCAATATTAGATGATATGTGATAATAAGTTATTATTTTATGTCACTTTTTGAATATTTGTTGTTTTTGACAGCAAGGAATTATTAATTATTATTTGGTATGCCATTCTAATTTCTTAATTTGCAAAATTATAATGTCAATTATAATATGTTGCTATCTATTTAAGCATACATCTGCTGTTCAAAAATTTTTTAAGCATACATCTTATTTTGAACACGTATACTTGCCATCTCCCAGATTTTCAGTAATTTGAGACACACGAAAAATCTATTAATAATTAGAATAAGATAATAACTATTTTAATACCAGTAATTATACCATTAAAAATAGAAACATAAATAATGTTAATTAAGTATTTATAACTATTTTAGTACCAGTAATTATACCATTAAAAATAGAAACATAAATAATGTCAATTAAGTATTTATAAGTATTAATGACAACAATTATTTAAAAAAAACAATAATATCAATCAAGTAATAAAATCTCTCTAATTACCATATATTCATACTAAAATTTTACATTATAATTTATCAACATTAAATTTTACCAAAAATAACTTCCTTTTAATCATTAAAAGTTCCATGCATTTATGCAGTTATAAACTATAAAACTAGAATGCATGTACATATTTTTAACAAATTTAGATTTTCGACAATTTAATCTATAATTTAAAATGCTCATAAATTTCCGCTCTTCTTATATAGATTAATAAACAATAACTTAAATAAAATATTTGAAACCCACAATTTAATATATCTTGTAAACTTTTCTAATAGGGTATCTTTCAAATCTCCTCCCGTATTATATGGAGAATCATATTTATATAATAGAAATGTTGTATATATATTATTTGAAATTCGAAAATCAGTTTCCAAATATTTAATCATTACGTATCTCATGCCTTTATACAATCATGATTTATAAACTTAGTATGCATGTACATGATGATTATTAATACTAACTTTTAATTTTTAACTGTTATTATTTTTTATTTAATTTTTTTAGCCGTGTAACACACGGGTCGTTAGGCTAGTCTATAATTTATAATCTATAATTCTATAATATATAATAATAATATATAATAAAAGAAGGTTCTCTAAGACACGTGTCATCATTCTAGCTTATCAAATGACACGTCTTATCATTCTAGCATATCAAAAAAATTATTTTTCCACCTCTCTCATAATAAATAAATATAAAAAATTTAAAAACAATCAATTTGACTTTCCTGTTTTACTAAAATATGTTAAAACAAATATATTTATATTTGTGTTTATTTTCTCTCTCATATTAAATGATAATTATTATAAATAAGTAAACTAAACTATTAAACATCTAATATATAAATATTATTATTTTAATAATTTTTAATATACATACTAAATTATATGATTTTAGACATATTTTATCTTTAAATATAGAATAATAATTTCAAATTTTAATATATGTTATAACTTTTAAATTTAAATACTCATTATATTTTTAAACCAATGGCTAATAACATCTAGAAAATAAAATATTATAAAACTAATAGTTTTGATATATTTTATTTATTTCATCCATGTGATGCATGAGCTCTAACCTAGTTATAATATATATTAATACTTTTGGTCGGTTACTAGGTTAACGGATGGGTGTTTTGAATATACCCTTCCGATGGGTGTTAATGGCTAGGAAAGAACGTACTAAGAAGAAGAAAGAAAGAAGTAAACTTTTATTGTTGATCATATTAAGCTTCATGTTTTTAATGTGGAAAGAGTTTTCTTTCTTTAAAACTAGAATAAAGTGAGAGTCTTCTTTTCTATTTTTTTTCTGTGGTGGTGGTGGATGGTGGTGAGCGACAAAGGTGGTAAGTGATTAGATGAAAAGGTGAAGAACCATAAGTGAGAGAGAGAGTCTTGATAACGAAGATGTGTGTGTGTATGATATATGTTTAAAATTAAAATTTGAGAAAGTAGAGTTTGAAAAAGTAGATTGCTATGATTTACCGTCTGAGTACATATCCTTTTGAACACACTACTTGAGACACTTTTTTTCTTCTTTTATAATTTGTAATTTGAATAAGTAAACTCTATGTACAAATTGACTTTGGTATAACATGAAAGCACTTCCAAGTTTCGACTCATAACACAACGATTAAGAACAAAAGTTCGGCCGTAATAACGCGCGACATCAATATCTAGTTATAAAATAAACTTATATAACTTCGGTTTTTACATAACTAAATAGTTTTTTTTGAACCCTTCAAATGACTTGGGAAGGACAATATAAAAACACATTAAATAATAAATTCATAAAGGCTTAGAGAAGATGAATGGTTTGGATTTTAGATGCTTTTTAAACTTTTGAAAGATAATAATTAATGATTTAAAATACAAAAAGGACATTATGTAAATTTAATTTATATCAGTTCTTTATTTTCCTTGTAACGGTTTTAAAAAGTCAAACAATCAAATCAATCTTTTTCTTTTTTCATTCTCTTTCTCTCCATCTTTTTTACTTTTTAACTTAAAATTATTTAACTATTACATTTTCACCTTTTATAACTTTTATGAGACATTTGAGTTACATAAATTATTAATCGATATATATATATATAAACGATATGTAACATATCGTGTGTTCACATTACTAGAAAAACTGGATTTATATAAATTGTTAACTATATATGTAAGCAGTGTTTGTTTATTGCCTGAACATTACAATATATACATTATGTTAGTAACAAATATTATATATGTAGTTTACCTATGTGAATTTTACAAAAACAATACAGTCACACATAAAATATATTACAGATGTGTCTCTGTTTCTTATATAACCAAGTATCATTCTATCTTTTCCCTCTATCATGTTTTTCTAACTTTATATCATAAGTCTTGATTTTGATGATTTGATTCTGATTTAAAATATCTGGTTTGAGACGATTATTTAACTCTGATAGAAGAAGAACATTAATCTACAAACATTATGTAAATAGCAAAATGTTACGTATATAGCTAATAAATGTGACATATACATTGCACACAGGTGAAACACATAATATATCATTTAGGCCTGACAATAATGGCTCATATCTCAAGTTATTATTGGTTAATGTTATGATATGTTGGGTTGTCTTGGATTAAAAGAAAAATTAATGGTGGGTCTTAATGGGCTGACAAACATAAAATTAGATATTTTAATGGGTCAAGATGGGCTGAAATAAATAACAAGCGGGTCAGGATGAGCTAGATATCTCCCTCTTGTAGTCTACAGCCCAAGTGCCCATTGCCAGTCCCCAATTCGGCTGCCTCTTGTGCCACCATCGATTCCATCGCCCAACGGCAATTCCCATCGGTTTATCACCATCGCCATCGCCCCATCGCACATTGCCATCGTCCCATCGCCCATCGCCCATCGCCATCGCTCCATCGCCATCGCTCCATCGCCATCGGCCCATCGCCAATTGAACAAGCAAGAACCGTTTACAAATTAAACAAGCAATACAATACACCATTTGCAAATTGCAAATTGCATCAGCATCGCCATCGTCATCACCCCATCGCTCCATCTCGTTTCCATCTCAGGTACGAATTCTATAATTTAGTTTCCATTGGGTTGATTTAGCAAATTCTTATATATTTGGGTTTATTGTGTACATATATGTGTGTGTTTTCTTATATATGTGTGTAGATAATTAGTAAGTTCTTGTTTTGGTTGATCAAGTGAACAAGTAACAAGAATACCATATTTGTATAATTACATCACTAGGTTAATTTGGTTGATTGCTAACAACAATTTAGCAAAATGGTGATTTAGCTGTTAGTACAAGTTAGTTTGAATTTGGTTGATTTAGCTGTTAGTAAAATTTTGATATTTTTGGATTCGACCCGTCCTGACCCGACCCATTCTGACCCGACCCATCCTGACCCGACCCATCCTGACCCGACCCATCCTGACCTGACCCATCCTGACCCGAATCCATTCTAACCCGAATCCATTCTGACCCTTTTCAGCCTTGAACCCATTCTGACCCAAACCCGTCCTGACCCGAACCCGTCCTAACCCGACACCTAACCCGACCCGACCCGCCCATTTTACCAGGCCTAATATCATTACATTTTTGTTTACATGCCCGTTATTGATTATATATCATGTTACTTACAAAACTAGTAAATGTTACATATGTAACTAGCAAAAACATACATAAATAACGAGCAATGTTATATATGTAACTATTATGTTACGTTTTTAAGTATGAATCTTGCACTTAAAAAATATCAAATTGTTCCAAATAACAAGAATCTTAATAAACAGCTCATAATTGAATAAACTGTTTAACACAACACAAAAAAGTTACATTCGGAATTACGCCTATCTATTTCTCGAAACAACAAGAAATTGAACTCTACAAAAATATTCCTCTGGTATTTTACTCAATATCATCATCATCTTAGATCTAGATTTGAACACTGGTGTGAACAAAACCCAATGAACGATTTTCTCATGAAGGCAATGTTCTTGGTTACTCTTCATCAAAGTAAGTTAAAATTTGTCAATCTAAGTCTAAAATACTTAAAAGTGGTTAGAATTGTTCAATCGAAGTCAGTATTAGATAACCAAAGCTAATCTTGGTCAATACTAGTCAAGTCAGACTTGGTTTATTTTAGTTTAACACAATTAAACCTAATTATACTCAATCATAATTAACTTTAATCATGGGCAGCCTTCAAGGTTAATCAAAGACAGTCTTTACCGATTGAGGTTGAATTTGGTCGATCAATGTCAGATCTTTTAGTCATGGTCTAACAATATCAATCTTGATCAATCTTTAACCAATTATGGAGAATCATAATCAATATCGGTTAATCATGTATTGCCAAACTATAAAAGTTAATCTTAGTTAAACAAAGTCAAACTTAGTCATTCTTAGTAACACATAGTTAAACAAGGTCATTCTTGTTTAGCCATTGTAAATAAAAGTCAATTCTGGTTAACCTACTTAATAAAAGTCAACTTTGGTCAACCATGGGGAATCCTCGTTAAATAAATTCAATCATTTTCACTTTGGTCTAACATAGTTAATCTTGTTTAATCATGATCACTCACAATCAATATTAGTTAATTAAAGTTATACTTGATAAGTCCTAAGCCATAAGGGTCTAACATAATGAAATATGGTAAATCTTTTTCAGTCGTATGTTATCTTAGTTATTCTCAGTGAACAATAGTCATTCTTGTAAGAAAGTAAAGCTTAACAAAACTTGGTTGAATATAGTTACTAATGAGGAATGGTACTTAGTATTGTTTCATCATGGCTAATTTTGATCAATATTGATTAGTTGAAGTTGACTTTGATAATCATGATCACTCACAATCAATTTAGTTCATTAAAGTTATACTTGATCACTCATGAGCCATATAGGTCTAACATAATGAAATATGATAAATCTTATTCAGTCGTATATTATCTTAGTTATTCTTAATGAACAATAGTCATTCTTGTAAGAAAGTCAAGCTTAACAAATCTTGGTTGAATATAGTTACTAATTAGGGGTTGCAGGACCGTTGAATGGAGTCAATGCAATAGTTTCATAAGGAGGAGAGACTTAGTACACTTAGCATATCAAATAAGAAACCAGTTAGGATGAAACAATGAGCACAAATAACAAGAACAATAAACAAGAACACTCAAATATGTTTTTCAAGAATGATGTATATTGATCTCAGTTCTTACAAGTGTTACAAAGCTTACATAGAGAACACAAGTACTTGAAATATTTTATACTACATCCTACAACCGACCATACTTTGAAGGCAGCTGAAAACACTAATCTAGATAACAAGATCAATGTAGAGTCAAAAGTCAGATTGTCTTTTGACTAGTGACTATGACATGCCATAGCTCACATCCTTATCTATTACAAAAAGGATGGAAGTACATAGTTGGAAAGTTACAGACGCAACAGCCTAATCTAGAGTTGATAAAATCATGGACTTTACACTAACTCATGCTAGTTGGTGAGTCTTTAGAGATGGCTGCGGAAAGGTGATTCAACTTTTGTCAAAAGTATGTCAGAGAAGACATGCCTTCTCTGTCTTTGGAAGAAATTAGTCTTTGGCTTTGGAAGACTTTGTCTGAAGCTTCAAAAGACTTCATCTTTGGTTTTGGAAGAATTGGTCTTTTGGCTTCTAAAGAATTGGTCTTTTGGCTTTGGAAGATTTGATACTTAGCATAATTCACTAAGTAATGTCAAATCTTCCGAAGTACTTTCCTAGTACTTCACATATGCATGCTGAGAGCTCTTTGAGTTGTTTTTTGGTTGCATCAGCCTCTAAGTGTAATCCTTACAAACTCGCTCTAGGCTGATGCTACTAAAACTGAAGAGACCTTTAAGTCTTGATCTTTATCTGTTGACAGTCCTCATTAGAATCAAGACCATTCCCTTCATCATTAGTTGGCCAGGATTCCTCAAACTTTTAAAGTATCTCCTTATGTCATAGAGATCATGCAGAGGGAGATCAATAATGTTTTTCCAGAAGTACATGTCTTGACATCCTTGATCTCTAGTGACATACCATCTGTCTACGTTAGTAGCAAACACCCAGGA
>BJCN01008027.1:1140-11271 GCA_018326445.1 Flaveria brownii | reverse complement strand
ATGATTCCAGGTATGTTTGTTTGATCTGTTGTTTTCTTCTGTCAATTTTGAATTTAGGGTTCAATTACCTTCAATTTAGGGTTTCGTACTTTCATTGATCAACGGTTGAAGCTAATTCGTTGAATCGTTCATTTAGAAACTGAATTGAAGCTCTATAATTGAAAACGAATCTGTTGATTGCAGATTTTCAGTTCCGAAAATCTGAATCGTTGAATTATGCATCAATTTGTTAATTGAGGGTTTCATTGGTGAACAGTTACATCCTATTCTTTGAATTACACATTTAGAAACTGAATTAAAGCTCTACAATTAATAACAAATCTCTTAATTACAGATTTGCAGTTAGAATCTTTGAATTACATAGCAAGTTAAAAATAATTGGGGGAGATACGGATGTTATCTTGTAAACTTATAAACTTACATATTTTCCCAAAAAAAACAAGTTTTTAATACATAATTACAAGGGTCTTAAAGCATAATTTGGGAAAATATGTAATTTTGCAAGATGGGTTATATGAAATTGTCCCTTTAGGTTACGGAGCCTAGTTTATTATAAACCTCGAGTGAAAATCAAGTGTAAACCTATGAATAATTATGCTAGTAGTATTGCCCTACGTAACAACAACGAAGGTTGAGATAATTATCGGCTTATTTGATAGTACGAATTATTATTGGCCAACAGGTCATAGTTTGGATTATTAAAATCCAATTTGCGTGTAATGGTTCCAACTTTTAGCATACGGTTTAATCATGTTCAGATTTTTGCAATCGCAGAAAACCAGGAACTCTTGAAGAAATTTTAACAATTCACATCAAACCCGGGTGGAAAAAAGGAACAAAAATCACCTTCCCAGAGAAAGGAAACCAAGAACCAGGAGCCGCCCCAGGCGACCTAATCTTCGTGGTCGATGAGAAGCCACACAACACCTTCAAACGTGACGGAAACGATTTGGTATTCACCAAAAGAATCACCCTTTTGGAAGCTCTCACCGGTAAAACTATCAAAGTGACAACATTAGACGGTAGAAATCTTGTGGTTCCAATCACTGACATCATCAAACCAGGGCACGAGGAGGTTGTTCAGAACGAAGGAATGCCGATCTCTAAAGAACCGGGGAAGAAAGGTAACCTGAGGATTAAGATCGATATTAAGTTTCCGTCGAGATTAACTGGTGAACAGAAGTCGGATCTTAAACGGGTCCTGGGTGGTGGTCGGGTTGATGAGTAGTTTAGTAGTTTGGTTTTTTCTAATGGGTGACGATGGGTGTGTGTACATACATGGGTAACTTTGTTGGTGGTGTTATTAATTATGAGAAATCGAATTGTGGATAGTTGAAAATACTTTTGAAATAAGAATATAACTGTTTAATAAAATATTAAACAATAAAGCTGAGAGAAATGTAAGAATCAACGTTTCTGTATGTTGTTCTGTGATGTATAATGTGGTTATGTAATTGTATAATCTACTCTCTTTCTTTCTTTTTATATTTATATTTAGTTAGTATTATGTATGAGTGTTTATGTTGTCATCATGGTTCTCTGGTCAGGGTGAGGCGTCAAATTGCTGTCCAGAACACTCATTTGTATATTTAATTAAGTTTTGTTCTACTTGTTCATATCATGTTTGGTTGTTTCATAACACCTTTTATGGCTTTAACCGAAGCCTAAGTTTTGTTCTTCAAGTCATCACTAACATTAGATACATTTGGATTCTCTTAGTGTAGGTTTGTTGCCTTAAATGATATCTAAATCAAAATATTTTTATCTAAGATAATCTAATCTACATTTAAGGGGTGATGACTAACATGACAAGAAAACCAAATGCACATTGCACACTAACTACCAACTCCTAGATACTGAATGTAGTAGAAACTGCTTTAATATTCAAACTCACTCTTTACTCTTTAACACTTGGGGCGTGTATGTGCGGCCACCACATCGGAGCATCACCATCACACGGTTCACACCCCAACTTTCTAGCCTTTCTAGTTGTTAACACGACCGCCCTTCACCATCCCCCTCACGTCACAACATCAAAGCCATGTCGGAGCACATGCTCTCTCTCAAGATGGTGTTACAGTTTCTCTTATGTAAGAATACTCGATGGTAGGTATTCAATAATTGGTACAACTAATTTATGATTTTGTTTAATCGATTTACAACTTGATACCAACTCGTTTACAAGCCACTAATATTTTGGTTTTCCAACCCTTTTGTCCGGTTTAAATAAACAAGTTACACAAGTAATTTATAGGTCATATGATTTTTTTAGGTGTAATCGGGGCCAACTTGACGTGATCTTCAACGCTACACTTTTCCTGAGAGTCCAGTACCCGATCCTCCCATTGCTGTTTAGATAAAAACCAACCCTCCCATTAGGTAAGCTGGAGAAGAGCTTACGTGTGACAACTCTGAAAACTCAAAATCTACATCATGGCCTAGCAATATGATGTATTTACATGATTCACTCAATATGAAGAAATTGACCATTATTTAGAGATTCAGAAGTTCCAAGTAAGAACTAATAAAACAACCATAAGGATATTATTAGAGCACTAGTTTCTTTGTTTGTTTGAATAAGTATTTATATAATTGTTCTGGACTTTGAATTATAATTTGCGTAAAAAAAATAAACTAGAGCACTAGTTTCTTTGTTTGTTTGAATAAGTATTGGCCCTAGTTGGGGATTAAGCATATGAAATGACGTACTAACTTTTTTTTCCCTGTTTATAACCGATTAACCAGTTTCAGTTTAAATCAACAAAAAGTCAAAACCAGAATCTGATGGAACCTGTTTTAAAAAAGGTGATTAATTCATTCAGTTCAAGATAAACCGGTTCCCAATCGATTCAAGCATGGCAGTTTACACACTGGTCATTTGGGTAGGAACCGACTGTCTTCCGGTTCTGTGTCGGCTCATCAACTAGAAACATTTTTTTTCACCTCAGTGTAGACAGAGAAACTGCTTCAAAAAGGCTTTCAAGTCAAGTTCCATTTTTCATCATCATATAAGTTCAAAACTAATTATACTCAAAAAGATGAAAACGAGTCCATGCATTCCATGTTTTCATAAAATTTTTCACTGATTACCAAACAAGATTTAGAAACCAAAAACCATATAAGCATACCTAAACCAACACAGGTCAAGACTCTGCAACTTCAACTCCAGAAGCATGATGGTTGTAGCCATTCCCGCCACCTCTGCCGCCTCTTCCCCGTCCACCATAATAGTTCCTCTGGTTACTTGGGTAGTAATTTCCTGACTGCTCATAGTATTGGTTACGTCCATTCTGGTAGGGTCCGCCTCTGCCACCACTTCGACCACCACGACCACTTCCATAACCTCTGCCGCCACTTCGACCAACGTTGCCACTGCTGCGGCCACCACCTCTTTGGTTGTGATAAGATCTCCGAGGTACGTACTGTTCTTTGTACTCTGTACCAACTGCATTTGATTCACCCTGTTCCACCTGAACTTGAGTTTCTATGGAGTTTTCAGCTTCTGGTTCATGCTGCTAAAAACGTTACACAAACATCAATTAAAAATTATGGCCAAAAGACATTTAAGAAAATAAAGGGCAAAAATCACAACTCTGTTTCACATTTTACCTTACAAAAGAGTTTCACACATATTTCTCGGCTTTAACAACCAACTTTAAATTAGGCATAAAATTGAAACCAAGTTTAAAACTTCTTACAAACATTAGCAAGCACCGACACCCAAGGTTTAAAAGTGCGGAATCAAGCCTCGAGGCGTTTTCCCTCCGCCTCATGAGGTGTAAGCCTCGAGGCGAACTGAGGCGTAAGGCCGAGGCGGAATTAAAAAATAAATATAAAAATTATATGTCTTATCAAAAACATACATTAAAAAGACATGGAATGTTTGAAATTGACACAGAGTCTAAAACATTGAAAAGAAACATTAAAACCCCCTGATGAGGCGCCTTGAGGCGCACCCGAGCCGAAACTTTTCTTACCGCCTCAGTCCTATGAGGCGCACAGAGAAAAATAACCCTAAGGCGCAGCCTCAAACTCGTTTTCTAGGCACCTCGCCTCGAGGCGCACGCCTCAACCGATTTTTAAAACTACGCGCGCAAATTGCTGATGTAGCACTGACTAATGACATTTCAGCAGCCACATCGAATAAATGTGTGCAAAATGTTTAGTTTTGAAACAATTTAAAAATAATTATACATCACATCAGATGTAACGCACTAACACCACATATGCATATACACTAAATAAGATGTCATGTCAACAATTTATTGCTACAGTTAGTAAAATGGTGTAATTTGGTTGATAAAATTGTGCTACAAAAACGTTTTTTTTTTGTTTTTGAGTTGAGATTGACTTAAAACTGGTTGCTAAAACTTGCAAAAAAAAAATAAAAAGAAGAAGAAAAAAAACGTTGATTCTGTATCATACTATCATGCATACTTAAAGAAAACATAAGCATGCTGCTGTGATCAGAAAATACATTGCTATGACTAGTGAAAGTGTTGAAGTACATTGTTATTTGTTCAATTATCCCTATAGAAACAGAAATATGAAGCAAGTAGCACCTTGAAAGAATCTTCAACTGGAATAGATTGGTCTTCGTGAGTATCGTTTCTTTGAAAATCAGTAGCATGATCTTCCTGCAGAACAATCAGGGGTTAGAATTTTATAATTAAGAATATAAGATGCAAATTTGGTTTCTAAAGGCAAAACCAACATAACCTTTAGATCCTAACTGTTTCCAACATTCATCGTGTTTCCATTTTTAGAATTAATGTTAAAAACACGTCCTCTATAATCAAGCATATTGCTTTGTTACAATAAAATTATAAAGAGCTTTTAATCTTTATATATTTTACAAAAAAAGCATCCAGTATCATAAGATCCTATCTTTACCTACTGTCTAAATTTCTTTCATAGCTCTACAACTTATTTATGAGTTGAATATAACATACTGATACTATCAGTACATGACTGTCCGTACATGTATAATCAGGTCCTAAACATCATCATCTGATGTAAAAATGGCATTACTGCTTTTATTTTTCACGGTACAATGAAGCCTGTAAGCCTCAATCTGTGTGTGGTGTGTGTCATAGAAGAAAAACAAAGAGAATATTAATAATCCAAGATTTTAACTCATCGGCCAACAATAATCCATATAGTATATTTAAATAATAAAACACAAACTTTCACTTTTGTTGCTCAAGACAATCCTGCTTGCACAATCATCATAAGTTAAGTTTATACTTGATTATGCTCATAATGATAATGATGATTATGACCGAAATGGGAAGTATACCTTCCTTGTAAGTGAAATCAACAGAAAATGAAGTGTAATTTGAGTAAACCTATGATTAATATGCAAGTGGAATTGCAGTTGACAACAAATATGAAAGTTAAGAATGTCAATGTCAATGGGTTGCAATTGGTTAAATTGTCAAATTGGATTTAAATCAGCCAAAGGGTCATAGTTTATACAATAGATTATTCAAATCCATTTTGCCTAAAAATACAAGCTAACAATGCATTTCCTGATGTTATACCATCCTTTTGCTCAATATAATTCCTGAAAAAGAAGTACTATATATAGCTTTAGCCGACAATAAAGCTACCAAGTCACTGTAGACTGAAATAATCTAGAATTAGTGTGAAGCCAATTAATATAGTGCATAATCGTGTGCCAACAAATTAAGCCTCTTAGAAGCAATTAAACAATATAATGTCACTAGATATTGATACAACCTTAGTGCACCACAAAAGGCAGCAACTTCTTGTGTAGTAGCAACTTCCAAATGTTTCTTTTAATAAAATAAAAAAAACCATATCGGTAATTATAAATCAGCAAAACTTGCAGATGCATAAAAGTTCATCAACATGGCATTGAATTTTGGGTAAACAACATTATACATGAAATAAGCACCTTCAACTTTGCTGATAGAAAGGTGCTAATATCATCCCGAAATAAGCAAACAAGCACAAGCTGTTTTCATTATTCAAATGCTCATATATTGAGTTTTTTAAATAAGCCGATTATCTGGAGAAAAAAGCAACCCCAAACACCACTTACAAAAATGAAACTCAAGCATATTTGCAAAGCTGAACCTTATGGCAACAATGCTACTAGACCAAACTACAAGGTAATTGTGTTTTTGTTATATCCTCTGTAGTCAATACCCCATAAAACACAACCCTTGGCCTCAGGCTCAGCACAACACAGCCTTGTTGTCTAGCTTCAAAAATCCCATCTTTCAGATGCTTGGACACATTTACAATGCCACAAATTAAAACAGGTCTAAAAAAATTACACTAGCTGTAAACAAGCCTGAAATCAACCTAACACAGCCTAAACTACCAAAAGCAAACCTAAAACATGTCTAAACTCCTAAGAATGTAGTTATATACTACGTGTCAACACTCTTTTTCCACGTTAAGTGTTCCTCGTGCTTTTCTCAACTAAGTTTATATAAAATTGATGTTGTTGAATGCGTATGTCACCAAACATATTGAAGTAATACAGATACGTAGCTTACAAAATCAAACATACATCATCACATACGCAAAACACAGAATAGTTGTATAAATACTTCACATAGACAAGCAAAAAACCTAAGATTTTACCGTTTCTTCGTGTGGGGGAACTGTGTTTTCCACCTGTACAGGGACCTGAAAAGCATAATTTCCAGCAGCTTCAGCAGCAACATCAGCAGTTGCTTTAATCTCTGGAGTTATTTTAAAGAAATCTGATCCAACAATCTTTGTTAATTTCTCTCTCAGTGCAGCATCTGTAAATATCAACAGCCAGTAAGTATGAAATCACTTACAAAACCAGAACAATCAATTCATCAGTTAACTTATATTACAACATACAGGTAACCGTGGAATTCGAATCAATAGGCTGTTCCGACTTCGCTAACCAAAGCTTCGCGTGTTCAATGCATCTCTGCAACGCATTCTGATGCGAAAAACTCGAATCCACAGGTCTTGAAATCAACAACGAACTCATCTTTGAAATCAAATCCAAATCACTCTCTCCCAACATAACAGCAGCATCATCATCCGTCACATAGTCATACGTCAAACAACAGTTCCTCTCGTGAGTCCTCGTCAACATAATCGAATTGAAATCACTCTGCGACTTCACATCAAACATATTCCCGAAGTAAATCAGCTTCAACAGATCCTCCACAACCTCAACCGACAACACCGCTTCGTTTCCGTCGTCACCTAGGGTTTCCGAGACGTTCTCGCTATCAGCCTTTTCATCGTTATTCTCCGACGCTCCAGCTTGCCGGTGCTTAACAGCGAGACTGATCTCCTCATCAACAGCAGCCATCAACGGCTGACGAAACTTCTCGAGTTCATCCACCGCCGCAACGATCGAAGGCTTCGATTTCAGAAGCTCTTCTTGCTCTTTGTTTTTGATAGCGGATTTACCTTGAGCGATGGATTCTTCAAGCTGAGCGATGCGGTTGAGCTTCTTCTTCAGGTTGCGGATGCGTTTGTTGATGAGTGTGAGTACGGGTCCGTCGGTGACATCGGAGGCGGCGGCGGTTGCTGACGCCATTATGGTGGTGGTGGTGGTGGAGTTGATGACGGTGAAACGTGTGTGACGGTATGCTCCGCCGTGCACGGCGGCGTGAGAGTGTGTGTTGAGGGTTTTGATTAGGGTTTGTGAGAAGAAGATAAAAGGGGGGAAATGATATAGGTGGGTGGGGCTTTAAAGCGTTGGAGATTGACGGATAGTGGAAATGGATCGTCTCGGGAGTTTTTATTTTTATAACTAAATTGCGACATGACGGACCTAAGACCGTCTCGTTTTATCTATTTTTTCTTGTGTGACGTTGAACGTATCACATTAGTTTTTCTTAATTTCTTTGGTTTCTTTAAGCTTTTTTCTCGTTTTCTTATTTCAAACTTCTTTTAGAAAAGGATTTAAAAGTGGATAGTGGTACCAGCGCAGGGTTATAACTTGTGACACCACGGAACTAGGAGAGCGGTATTCGCCACTAGCTTTGGTTCTACCTGGGATTTTCTCAGCTTCTTCTCATCTTCACGTCGTGTCCCCTAAAAATTTTAATTTTAAATTATTTGATCTAAAATTCCACTCTAATAAAACAAAATGAGATTTTATCACATGTTGTCTTCTCATATCTATTTTATCACGTGTCACTATCTAAGTAAGTTAATTATTTAATAATAACATTAAATATTAATAATATTATTTATATATTTTTTAAACTATAGATGTGTTTATGTCTTCTTCGAAGTTCTTGATTGATATTTGGTTTCTTTGTATGTCAGTTTATATAATTGAATAATGCTTTTTAAACCACCAATAAAAATTCGGTTTATATATTATAATAGAGTTAAAGTTCAAATTTACTTTTTCAGGTTTGTTAAAAATAATAATTTTTCTTCAAAAAAATTAAAAACATTGATTTACCTTCAAAAGTTTAATAAGTTGTTTCAATTTCAGTCTAAAAGTTTTATTAGTTATTTCAACTCTATCCAAAATAATAAAACTTTTGAAGTAAAATTAAAACAACATATAAAACTTTTAACCTAAATTGATGTTTTCATTTAAAAAATGGTTACTTTAGTGAAACCTTGGTGAGCAAAATTTAAATCAACTCATTATAATAATTAAAATTTAAATAAAATTAAACTAAAATAAATAAGATATTACCATTCCATTGGGCCACAATTGTAAAGTACAGGTTTCTTTACCCATTCGAAACCATGGGCCAATCCAAGCCTAATATACCAAAGACAGAAGTATAACAAGCTAAAGGAAATGTATTTTATGTCGATTTATGTTTGTCTTTAATAGAAAACATCCAAATGTATTTTCGAAACTGTTCTACTTCTTTGTAAGGGGTGGGAGTGCTATAGTGCATGCATGATTCATCAACTAACTTTGGATTTTTCATATCGAGAGCGACATTTCAATTATGTACGTAACCATCGATTCCTTAGAAATTTTAGACAACATTGATCGTACACATTTGGTTTGAAGGAATAGAAAGGTTGGTAAAAGCAGTAGCCTAACATGACCTATGATTGTGATGTGATCACGAGGTCGGTACATGCAATGTGATCACGAGGACTCTATGATTGTGCTCAAAGCAGTAGCCTAACATGACCTTAGTGGACGAATATAGAGATGGCACATGCCCAAGTGTGGAGCAGCAAGTTTTTTCGTTTTTGGAGTCTCATGATCGTTTGTCCAAATGGGTCTCATTAAAATAGTCATAACATGGGCTAAAAGTCTTCGTTTTGATCATGCGACTAGTTAAAACGACCAGTGGATCAAGCAACATGTTTTTAGAATCACCGTAGGCGGTTTGGATCATCGTTTTCAACCAAAAAATTGCTTATTTTATGAGTTATTTTATTTTTATTTTTTATTTCTAGTTTTTGTTGAATTTTGTTTGTGCCCCAGTTTTTTGTTCGTTTATGTTTTAAGACTTATTCGACTTTTGACTTTTTTTACTCATGTAATCTTAGAGAGAAAATCAGTTTTAAAATTTATGAAAAAAAAACATTTTTCTCTCTATCAGAATAGTGCGTTAGTATGTGATTATCCTAGTGACCTGATTGTCGGTTTTTTCGTGAATCAACAATACTTATAGGAATTGTTCCTAGTATTATTCGTTAATCAACATGTTCAATTGGTTATCGTGTGCTTCCGTCTACATCAAGAGCACTATGTCTTTTTATGTAAATGGAGCTTTAAAGCGTAGATGAAGGCTTAGAAGTAAATTAAAACACATCGAAGCTACATAACTAAGAGGCACTACCTGCTATGATCAGAAATTGTTAAACGTATTTCAAGAACCTATATACTCACCATCGACTGATAGTTCTATATATTTTTATTGAGTAAGATATTATGTATGATATTTTTTTATAAATTTTAATAAACTTTACTCTTTGTTTAATAATATTATTTATCTGAATTTAACATTTTTTTTAATTTTAATACTTTTTCAATGATTTTTGTTTATTTTTAACTAGTGGGCAAACCTGTTTGTTTGCTACGAGGGTGATAAGATTTGTAAGGTTTGTTGTCGACGTCTTGTACACTCGTATCTACCCTACAAAAAAAATTCATATCAAAACATTGATGAA
>BJCN01007904.1:1440-11930 GCA_018326445.1 Flaveria brownii | reverse complement strand
AGGTATGCAGCAATGGTTCTATACAAATGGTCAATCACAGTGTCAAGCTTTACCATCTTCATGGCACACAGCCATGATTACTGAGGTCGAATGATAAGGATCCCATTTCGAGTCTGTTGCGACAACAGGGTCTCTCACCTCATACATTTGCTTGCAAGCCTTTCTTACTCTCATTCATTTTTAATGCATGCATTCTTTCATTATGTTCCTCTTTCATTATCTTTCACTTTACGTTATATAATACTTTCATTTCATTCATTAGCATAACACGTAAAACCACGGGAAAGATAAACATACATCATAATACGGAACATCAACATACACAGTAGCATCATCATACAGGGCATCGTCATACATACATAACATACATCTTGCATAAACATACAACATCATCATGCCCAACATACCCTCTAAGATCCCAACAATCATCTTACATGAACTTACAGGAACTTCCATGTCAAAACTTACATCTGCACTTTCCCCTGAAAGTCAGAAATTAAACTACGCTTTTCTCGGGTACCCCAGCCCTATTTGGGCATATGGGTACCCTTCAGTCGCATGGCCTCCAGGCGACTAAACATCATGCGAATGGACCCATGCGGATGAACATCAATGCGGATGAACACCCCAGTCGTGCGAATGGACCTCATGCGGATGGACACCAATGCGAATGAGGACTTATGGGAATGGGCTCTCATGCGGATGGACTCAATGCGAATGAGTACTTATGCGAATCGGACCTCAGTCGCATGACTCCCCATGCGACTGGCCCCCTAGTCGTGTGACTAAACCTCAGTCGTGCGAATGAACTCCAATTGCACTCCAATCGGCCGTATGGCCTCCAGTCGGTCGCCTAGCCCTAGCTGATGCAGAATGCAGTTCATCCTGAACTCAAGCTGCCATTTTCAACCTCCAAGCTCATCCAACCCCATTCTAGACCCAAATCAACCATCCTAAACCTTAGGAATGCATACCACACCACCATTCAAGCACACACAAGCTCAGAAACAAACTCCAAACGCATCACACGCAAACACATACAAATGAGTCAAACACACACACATAAACACGGATTTACTATGTGTTTCAGCTCTAAATCAGTTGAAAACCATTAAAAGAGGGGTCCTAGAACTCACACAAACTACCCCGAGAAGTAGAGCTTCGATTTGACCCGCTACACGATGATTTTCGCGCTCGAATCCACCCTAACCAACCCTTTTTCTCTCTTTTCTCCCTTTCTTCTTCTCATCTATTTTCTTTGCTGAAATATGGGTGTGGGGAGAGGGTAAGGGCTACCCTCTCCCTTCAAATATCTCCACTCACCCAACTTTCTTACGTTGGCAAGTTTGGTCCCACGACTTTGGACTTTATTTCTTTTTTCTTCTTTCGTCAGCTTCAAAGGAAATATCCGGGTGTTACATTTATGAAAAGCTTAACATGTTTGATAGGTTTAAATTTATGACCAAAGTTTACTTTTTTGACCAAAATTGAGTAGGTTGATACAACGATCTGTTGGTAACTCAAATCTGTGAAAATATGTTTAATCATACACAAATATTCCATATCATGTTGCATATAAAGTTCCATGTCAAAATTCTATTTAGAAAAGTTTCTATTTTTAAAAACTATGATTTCTTTACACACGTGAAGTCCATTTTTAAAACTCTATGAAATATCATTACAAGTATCATATATCACATACCATTTACCTATTTGTCAATCCTAGCATGTTCACATCACCTAGAACATCATCATAAGCAAAGTTTTCATATATAAAAATGTATGAACACCAATTGTACAATTCATATCATAATCTTCCAATATGTTTCTATGATCATTTTAATATAATTTTAGTCATCATACATTGTCCTACACATGTCTTATACATTGCATATCAATCATCATTACCCATCAAACATGCATAGAAATCAATTCTCAACCTTACTTTCTACGAAAAATTATGTTAGTAAGTACCCAAAAAACAAGTCGAATTGATAAACCCCAAACATCAAAGTTCTTCTAATAATATCAACTAACATAACATCGAGAAATCAACTCAATTTCATCAAATACATCCAATTCATGCAAAAGCCCCATAATAAAGTTTTCTTTAATCGCAAATCACAGTTTTCAAACAAAACTTGATTTTTTAACAAAACCAACCATACAACCACCTTAGAATTACATACTAAGGCACAATCAACAATCAATTTGACTCAATTGCAAGTTTCAATTCATTTTTGGACAGCTAGGGTTATGAGACATGTGGTGAATCAAATGACAAGAAATTCAACATTAAAACGTACATGTAGATGAAAGGAATCATGTGCTAAATGTGTGTTGATCCAACAAATGATTGAATCCAGTAAGAATTGAAAGAAAGAATCAAATGGAGTGTGTGTCGTTTGAAGTTTGCGAAATTGAGGTGGGGAAGGGGATGGGGTCGTGGCCATGGGGTTAAGGGGTGGAGATTTAGGAGTTTTTTATTCTTTTTCAAAAATTGTCCCTATAGTTTTATAAAATCGTTTAAGTATTAAGCGATCGGGTTTTTCTACACCAAATTGCAAGAACAATCATATAATATCAATTAAACACTAAAAACAAGAAATAATATTCACATCATTGGTTTTAAGTAATTTTTATATCAATTAAACTATAAAAGCAGTAAACGCGTGATGATGCGTAAATTTTCAAAATTTCATAATCTTCACAACCAAGCTAATCATTTTATCATGTAATAACATAATATATAATTTCACACAAATTATAATTATCTAAAAAGTCATTTTGATAAATCCCCAGCGTTAGACGACAACTCGTGTGTGATCCGGCGATTCTCTATATTACCTATTGTTATTTGAAGGTTTGTGCAATAACTGATGGATGTATTTAAACATAATTAAATGCATGCATGTATGATTGAAAAATCGTGTCTGTGCTAGTCGGAAAATGTCCTAAAATGTCAGGTGTCACATTTTGACCCAATATATCATAAACTAAAGTTTTAACCGTAATGAACTAAGCATACTTTTTAACTTCTTGCCAACAAATATGAATTAGTCGATATTGATGATGTACCCCTCATCACAACATACAGATCGTTGATATCAAACAAACAACCATTTTTCTTGCCTCCTTATACCCATGTGTCGAGACTGAATAATGAGCATTATATAGCCGTATCTCCATACTTATCCGTGACAAACTCCTTATATGATCTTAATGATATACAAGAAAAAATAAATTGTTATACTTATAATATATAATAATTACTAGCAATCATATACATCTTAAAAATAAAGAAACTTATATAAAAAACCTAAGCTCGTGAGTCAACCCATTTCACATTGTTCTGTAGATTGATCTTTCTGAACTGTTAACCTCTTTTGAATCCTCGCCTCTTCTATGCCTCGAGAATCTACTTAAAAGTCTTGTCCCTTTCTTCCCGTGTGACTGCATATTGTAGCAGGGCATCCAAGTATCTTGTCCTACAAAAGTCGTATTTGAAAGATAATACTCACATATTAATTCATTAAATTAAGAACATATTAACATCTCTTACCAATTTTATTTTAAATTTAATATAGGTGTAATCCAAGAGTGAGTTTACTTGTTGATTTTCCTCTAATAATGGTGTTCTCAGAAGACTTTGCTTTCGATTGGGTATATTCCAAATTTCAACTTGTGGTTGTGATATCTGAGTCTCCATCCAGTGGGGCTCATACGGAATATTCCTAGATGAATCGTCTCTAACTTTTACCCTTCCTTAATCTTAACGTCATTAACATTTTCCTAAGATATATTCAATACATCCTTGAATTTTCTCTCTATAAATATCTCCTAGCAAGATCAAACTTGGTCATCCCACTCATCCCATTGATATTATCTATACACAAAACACTCTTTAGTATGTTTGTAAGTTTATTAAATTATATTTACATATAAAGACAGTAAAAAACAATGATATTTATGTAAGCGAATTTGATCAAATCTCAATAATCGAGCTATCACAACTCAATACGTTTATTATGTACTTTACCACGTTAATGATAATAAAGTAACACATGTAAAAATATTTACAAACACTCATATCATACGAGCTTAATTTTTGTTATTCTAGTATTTCTTCTAGCTGTGCAAGTCATGTTCGGTCTCTCTATGAGATCACTAGTCATATTAATGGAGAACACATTAAAACATGGAATTCAATAATTGGTCATAAATCAATATTCCACTTATTTTTGTCTCCTTAATCAAATCAACCCTTATTTAATTACATATAATGGCTAACCAATAACTGCTTCTCTTTTCATTTCTTTATTACTTCCAACCTGTTTTATTTCTGTTATTATAAAGTAGAAAAGCTGCCTTCCAAAAAATTAGAAAAGTTAGTAAATACAACAAGCATAAAAATAGACGAAAAAAGATCATAAGGGTCCCTGATATTATCTATATTAATCTATGTGTAACTCAATAAACAGTAGGAAGTAGGAGAATGCATGTACTACGTATACCTTGCTAATTTCATAAACAAAGGATAATGTTTCTATTTATTTAAGCCCGTTAAAAATAGCACCCTTATATATTATAAAATGTGCTGGTTTACCATTTATTATTTTCTTGTGATATTCATGAGTTTATTTCACCCCGCGCGATGCGGCAACACCATACGGCGACTTTAAAGTGGTAAAGAGTAAGTTTACAAACTTCGTAACCAACGTCAAAATCCACAACGCGCAACAAAAAAAAAGAAATCAAACATTTAAAAAGAAAATTATAGGTTTTGAAGTTTTAATAGCAAAATGGTTGGCTATTTTTTGTTTATTAATGTTGGTCATGTAATTGCCTACAAATCAAGCTTACTATTTAATATAACAGTTCAGCATCTTGTTTGGCCTAATATATATGATGCTTAACAGCTTCAGTGATAACTATTATAATTTTTGTTTCATAATTTAAATTGACCTATGCAATCCAGAAGGGATTATATAAGTGTATTTTTCATTGTTATAAACCCACGCAAAACCCAACGTTGAAACGTTGGTGTAAACCCTCACGTTGAAGGTAGCGGTAATAATATACGTAAATTAAATGAAAAAAAAAATATTTGTTTTGTTTCATCAATCCTTAACAAATTTAAACATTATTTTTTCTTATAGAATAGTATTACAAACGTTTTTTATTAATTATATAAGTGAAGAGAAGTTTTAACTAAAGTCACTCGTTGAGGAGCAATCAACGACGAACAAGAAAAGTTTTCGATGTTTTGTATTTTAATGAACAAAACACATACGTAAACTCATGTTTCGTAAGAATACGCTAATTAAAGTAACATCAAAAAGTTGTAATATAATTTTTTTAATCGATTGACATATGAATTCGCTATGCATATTACGGTAATAATTATGTAGAAGAAGATGTAAGAAGTTACGGCAGCATAGTTTGGAGTGTAAAACGTAGACATAAAACTATATTATATTTATCTTTTGTCATATAAGTGTACTAGAGAGATATCAGAGAGGTAATTAAGAATATGTATAACGGGACAAAAACGTGTGTGCAATCACCACTCGGAGACACAGACTTCTTTCCGGTGAAAGTGGGACTTCACCAAGGATCGGCATTGAGCCCATTTCTCTTCACAGTAGTGCTAGATGAGATGACCAAATCTATACAGGAGCTAGCCCCGTGGTGCATTCTGTTTGCGGATGATATTGTGTTAATATCATAACTTAAAAGGGTGCTTAATGAGAGGCTAAAACAATGGAGAGCACCACTAGAGCGCAAATGCTTAAGGATAAGTCGCTTTAAGACGGAATACATGCATTGTAACTTTAGTGGAGAGACTGAAGAGGACACCCAAATCAGTATCCAGGGTTCGGCGGTCCCTCAGACGTCAAGGTTCAAATATTTAGGCTCGTACGTACAGGAGGATGGAGAGATACACTGTAATGTAGCACACTGTGTTCAATCAGAATAGTGCAAGTGGAGAGCAACATTAGGGATTTTGTGTGATATGAGGTTTTTGCTCCTAGCAAAACTAAAGGGAAAACTATATAGAGTGGTGGAACGTTCAGCTATGTTATATGGATCAAACTATTAGGCCATAAAGAAACCCCACGAGAGACAAATAGAGTTGACAGAAATACGATTGCTGAGGTGGATGTGTGGACACACAAGGCTGGATCGGATAGGGAACAACATGTTTCGACAGAGGCTAGAGGTGGCTTGCATCACGGATAAAATACGAGAGGAAAGATTAAGATAGTTTTGGCACGTGAAAAGGAGACCGATGTCAGTGTCAGTTAGAGTAGTAGAGAACATCACCCTAGAGGGTAGGAGGAGTAGAGGAAGACCTAAGTTTACTTGGGATGAGATAATTAGGTGATATACGGTAGAGTTGCACCTCCCTGAGCACATGATCGAGGATAGAAGTGCATGGAGGCGTAGAATTAAAATTAAGGATTTCTAGTGGGATTTTTGGGTAGGAAGAGTAAAGGAAAACCTGATGTGTGACCCCTCGCGTGATGTGTAGGTAATTGAAATTTGCCCTTTAAAGGTGAAACATGTTGTTTATTTGATTTATGCACTATCTTCGGGTTGTTGTACTTATGTTATGCTTATGGGTATGCCTACGCTTATGTGATGTATGTTACGCTTGTGAATATACTTAGGAATATTGCGTATGCTTATTCTAAATATTTATGTGATATATACCTATATGTTGTATGCTATTAATATGCTTGCAATTGTTCTCGAGTCGGGAGTCTTTTTGGAAACGGTCTCTCTATCTCTCAAGATAGAGGAAAGACTCGTCACCACCTACCCCTCCTATATCCTGCTCCTAAATGAAATATACTGAGTATGTTTGTTTGTTTGTTTTGTCATATGATTTGAAAGAATTACATTTATCTTTTAATTTAAAACAATAATATTTTTCTAGAATTGTAGTCGGTGGCTATTTGCCATTGACAATAATAACTGAGTATTTATATAATATATCTTTTTGTTGTTACAATGGTAGTAGTAAACATTTATAATAGTAAAATAATGCCAAAAGCAACACAAATATGAGTGGTATAATAACACCCCTCACATAGTGCTTTATATTTTCCTAAAAATGTCCTTTCTTTAAATATCCTATACTAAACCGAATAGAAAGATAAAAAATGTTTTATTTTATAAAGTAGTTTTTCTTTTAAATCTATAGTATCTAATAAATCAAGATTTATTTTGACACTTATCATTTTTTAACCAATTTTTTTGTCACTTGTTATTTTTGTAGATATCCACACATTAATTTTCCCTTCAAAGGGTATTATAATAATTTAAATATTCATAAAAAATTTCTCTCTATTATTAAAATGAATTTTATTAATATTTCTCTCTCTTATCTAGATTTGTTTAAATCAAACTAACTTTTTTTAAAATACATTTTATTAAAGAAAGTAAAAATCACATCTTTTAATTAAAATATAAATAATAAAAAACTAAAATTTTATGTAATATGAAATTTTCTAAAACACTAAACCTTTTTTAAACAAAATATTTTAAATCATTTTGCTTTTAAAAAAACTATGAACATGTGATTTTTTTATAAACAATCTTACTAAAACAACAAGAATAATTACAAATCAGGGTTTTAAAAAATAATATTTTTATAAAAAATTATTTTTTTAATATCTTAAACGTATGTTTAAAAATACGTAAGGTAGTTAAAAAATAGTATAGTTGTTTTATATGTTTAACTATTAAATATATGTAATTTTAATTATATTTTATATTAAAATATTATACTTTAACTCTTCGGGTTTATTACTAACTATAATCCGTTTAATAATGGGGTTTTAGCATATCTATCTATTTATAAAAAAACTAAAATAAGTATGAAACAATTGTAAGCGTCATTATACTTACTTTCTTATTTCTCTATATTATTACTAATAATATTGAATACTAAGAATATTACCCATACCATTTTCAAATTTAAAAAATATGTAATTTAATAAATTAGAAACAAATTTTTTATTAAAAACACTTTTTGAAAGCAAAAATTTTAGAAAATACTGAATACAACAAACTTTTAAAACATCATTTTTCTTAAAACAAAATATTTAAAAATCAAAACTTTTTTATTTAAAAATCATAATTTTTGATAAAAACAAAAGTTTAAGAAAAATTCAAAATTGTTTATTTACTTAAATAGCTATTTGTACGTAACTATAATCATATTTTATTTTCAACCATGATTTTATAATGTATAAATTATTATTAATAATTATTTAATATTTTATTTATTCAATTCATGTAATACATGAGGACTAACCTAGTAATGGTATATAACAAAGCTATTAACATTTAGAAAAATAGTTAAGCTTGAATACATTCAACAAGTGCGGATAATCCCAATAATGCACCTCTAAGCCCCTTAATTCCTTACGGGTACGTTCTCATGATCTCATCATCTCAATCAATGCTTTCCTTACTGTTCACATTGTTTCTATGGATTTTTTCTTTTAAAAGAACATACAATTTGTATTTGACCATCCAATACACATATAGTGACGGATCCAGAAAACATTTTTATGGGAGGTGAAAAATTTTAAGGATCATTTAGCTATCATAATATATTATATTTTTTGGTCCGGTTCGGGTCAAATCGGGTTGGATCCGGTTCGTCACCGAATGTAAGGCCCCGATCCCGGGCACCTCACAGCTGGTCAATCATCGCACTCAAAACATGACTCTTATCGTTCTTCATAAAAACGTTGCAGCGAAAACATTAAATAAATCCTTTTCATTTCAATAAAGTGCTCTTACAAAATACTACTACGGTTCATTACATAATATCATTTCATTGTAAAAGCATTAAAACAATGGATGCCATCCCAAAGGAACTGAGTAGTCGCCCCGTGCCATCCTCAGCAACATACCTGCCAACTGGAAACACATCAAAGTCAGCGTTGCTGAGTGAGTTCTAGTTTTATATTAAAACATACAGTTCTTTCGTTAAAACCGTTCTTTACTTTCTTTCAAATCATACTATACATTCGTACATGATCACACATCATACGTACATATAGATAATATAATTATTATCTTCATTATTTGTTATCTTTTGCTTCTATATAGATCCTGTCAAACTTTACCCTCTTCATGGCACGCAGCCATGATTATTGAGGTCGAGTAACCAGGATTCCGTTTCAAACATTATCATTATGTTTCTTCCATTCATCACTTTCATTCGTTCATTCTTAACTTTCATTACGTTCGTTAACTTTCGTTTATTCACTTACATCGTTATCATTCATTCCTCATCTAGATCCCGTCAAGCTTTACCCTCCGCATGGCACATAACCACGATTACTGAGGTCGAATGACAAGGATTCTGTTTTGTCTTTATTATGATACTTCGTTAACGTTGATTTCATACATTCGTTCTCTTCATCATTACTTTTCTCATTTATCAACTCATGCCATACTCCCGACTCATGTCCGTAGACTGGTACTGTGCCGGGACCTGTAAACAAACCCCTGACTCATGTCCGAAGACTAACACAATACCGGAGCACGCGATTCGTTTCTTATTCATCTCATTTCATTCTCACGCACTACTCCCGACTCATGTCTGAAGACTGATACTGCGCCGGGGCTTGTAAACAAACCCCCGACTCATGTCTGAAGACTGACACAGTACCGGAGCATGCGATTCTCTATCCATTCAACTAGATCCTGTCTCATGCAATATCCCTGACTCATGCTTGAAAGCTGATGCTGTGCCGGGGCCTGTACTCAAACCTCCGACTCATGTCCGAAGACTGACACAGCACCGGGATACGCGACAAAGATCCCGTTCGAGTTAATTACCTGGATTGAACTGTATCTGAGTATGTTGCAACACAAAGTTGCTCACCTCATTATCTCGTCTCATGTAATACTTTATTACTCTCATTCATTATTAATGCATGCATTTATTTATCATGTTCCTCTTTCATTATCTTTCACTTTACGTTACATAATACTTTCATTACATTTATTAATCATAACACGTAAAGCCACGGAAAGATAAACATGTATCGAAACAAGGAACATCGACATTTACCAGTCATCAGTCATCACCATCATACATGGCAACTTCATACTTAACCTAACATACATCATGCATAACATGCAACACTATCTTCATCGTGCCTAACATAACTTCTAAAGCCTCGACGACCATCTTACATGTACTTACGGGAACTACCACATCATTACTTACCCCTGCTCTTTTCCCAAAAGTCAGTAATTAAACTATGCATCTCCTCGTACACAACAACCCTGTTTGGGCGATTGGGCACCCTTCAGTCGCATGGCCTCCATACGACTGAACATCATGCGACTAGACTAATGCGGATGAACTCCCATGCAACTAAACCTCTAATCATGCGAATGAGTCCTCAATCGTGTGATTGGATACTATGCGAATGGACTCCCATGCGACTGAGCTC
>BJCN01007879.1:0-11102 GCA_018326445.1 Flaveria brownii | reverse complement strand
TTTTTTGGCAGCCCGCGCAACTCTATACCAACGACATGTCGTCGGTATAGAGTCAAAGTGTTGAATTTTTTATTTTTATCTGTACCGAGGACATGTCGTCGGTACAGAGCATTCTGTACCAACGACTTTTGTCGTCGCTATAGCCTTTGTCGGTATAGAATGAAATTGTTGTAGTGGCATTTGTGTATGTCATTTTATCATGATTAGTTATAGAATTTCATTCAAGGCACCTGTATTCAAATACATAAAATCCTTCTCAGCTATCTTTTGATTTTGTTTGTTGTCACTATAACATAAGTTTATATAATGATAGGTAATGAAATTAAGACTATGGATGCTTTGCATTTTTGACAGCTGTTTTTATTTCCGAGATATAGAACATATAAATAAAAAATTTCTCAGTTAGTAGTTGTTACAAAACTAAAACATCAGAACAAATAATTTATGCACAAATTTTATAATGACTATTAGCTCATACTTTTTTGACTCCATTAATAACATCAACTTTCACGCGCATAGTATGTGGGTCGGTCCCAACTTGTCTGTATTTGCCGGGTGTGGTTGGACTGTCGCCAACGAATTTACCCCCGGTGGCTAGACGTAGAGTATTCGTTGGCAGCTAGAAAAAAGTGCTCGACATAAATTATTTTACAATAAAATTCTCACAACATAAGTTATTGACATAGATCAATTTATCTGAGGTAGAGGTGGGCATAAAAACCGGGTTTGGACTCGATCCGGACCCGGGTACGTGTAGTACCCTATGGGAGGTATACCCGGGTTGGACCCGTTTAAACCCGTAGGGTTCGAACCAGCTTTAGATTTTGAGGTTTTAACGAACCCGAACCGAACTGAACCGTGCCTAGTTGAACCCGGTATTAGACATAACACACAAGAAAAGAAAATAAGAAAAAAAACACTAAACCCGGTATTGGACCGCCCGACTCTACCCTACCCGGGTATAGCGGGTAGAGTTTTCAAGTAAGTGAACTCGACTCGGAATCATAACCGGTTTCACCTCAACCTATGTACAAAAAAACCCGGTTGGGCAGAAACCCGGTTTGTACCTGGTTTCGGGTACAGCCCAAAACCCGATTTGTACCTGGTTTCGGGTACAGCCCAAAACCCATTTTACCCACCTCTAATCCTAGGTGTATAGGCCCGGGCCTAGATTATGGGCTAACATCATAGTCCGGCCCATTTGTTCTCTATATAGACTTCAACATCAAATTCGTGTGTATCGTTCTCTCAGCTGTTTGATCGGAATCGGAGCAAAAATCATCACCGGCGTTTAATCGGAAATTTCTCAATCTCCGACCATAATATTGTTAACTCATATGCACGCGTATCATCTTCTGCACACACGAGAATCATCTTCCAATGGATCCTTCTATAGTGAAGTTACTCGAGGAAGACGAGGTCATATTCTATGCTTGTGTGTGAATTGAGTTGTTTTTAATCGTCTAATTGATATTAAATCTTTGATTTGTTTGTGTTTTTATACGTGAATTTGTTTTTTTACAGGATGAAACGATGCATTCTGGGGCAGATGTCGAGGCATTCACTGCTGCCCTAAATAGGGATATCGAAGGGGATAATACTTCGTCGTCTCAGCCTTCCACTACTACAGAAACTGGAGGCGGTATTTCACAATTCTCCACTGTTTTTTTAGTTTTTGTATAGAGTTTTGAAACTTTAGGTGTAGATTGAGATGCAATTTCAGTTGGATATTTAATTGAGGTACTTTTAGACTTCAAATTGGGTATGTAAAAGGCCTTAGCTATGACTATCTGTTTCATGATACGATTTAAGTGATTTGTAACCTTAAAAGATATGGGCAAGACAATCTTGTTTAGTAGCAAAACACAGTGATGTAGTTTGACCTATGTAGAAGTATAGAAGAAGTTTTATACGAAGATGAATTTGAAAGTCATCGACTTGTACACATGATCAATGTAGTTGTAACTCTTAACCATATTGTGAAGTGTACAATGCCTTGGGTTGTTTTGTATAGTCACTCTCTTTTACATCTCAGTTTTATTCCTACCAACTTTAAGCACTTTGTATGATACAAATAGTTGATGAATATTGTAGCTTTAACTCAAGGAACCAATCATACTCCGAGCCAGGCGTTTCAACAGTGGCAATCTTCTAAACGTGAAGAGGAGATTAAGCCACAGACGCAAGAGCAGCAATCATCTGCAATGGAGATAACTCGATACGGATCTGGTTTAGAAAGCCAACATCCACCAAATGACACGTCGCGTGATATAAGTCAACCGAGCAGACCCCAAGATGATCCGTCATTACAGCAAGCTGACCAGCATAATGTTCATTTGTCTCAAGCTACGAGTATGCAGAATACTGATAAAAATCCTGCTCAAAATATAGGACAGACCCCAGATGATGAATCTCAGATGCAAAGGATGCAAAGAATGGGTAATCAGCAAGCAATGCCAACAGGGCAGTCAGCTAATGCAGTTAATCGTTCAGCTGGCAAGCAGGTCCCTTTTGCACTGCTGCTCCCTGTTATAGAACCACAACTTGATAAAGACAGGGCTATGCAACTCCAGGGCCTATATGTTCGATTAAGGGTATGCTTTAGGGGGTGACGCTGTAACAATCTTTATCAGCAAGTTTCTTTCTTTTTTGTTTTTGATAGTTTGCACTTTGCAGTGTGGTATCAGTCTGTTATATCAACCCATGGGTCATGCTAAATTATTTGTCTTTTTTGTTCCCAGAGCAATAACATTAATAAAGAAGAGTTTGTCTGGCACATGCGAAGTCTTGTATGAGATCAGTCTGTTATATCAACCCATGGGCCATGCTAAATTATTTGTCTTTTTTGTTCCCAGAGCAATAACATTAATAAAGAAGAGTTTGTCCGGCACATGCGAAGTCTTGTAGGAGATCATATGCTTAAGATGGCAGTCTATAAATTACAACAAGGGCAGGTAAAGTTAAAAATGCTTTTTCATCTTTTGCCGGTTTCGCATGTCTGTTATGCACTTATGCAACATTTCTTGTTTTAGGTGTTTACTTCCTTATGTAGCAAATAGTAGAATACAGCTCTCATTACAACTTGATGCTTATTTTCTTGTTTTTCAGATTTCATAGTACAACTGAATCATATGCACGTTAACCTACTCCTATGCTTTGTATTAATTTTTATTGAGACTTACATATGAACATATGTAGTATAATTATTTATTTCTAATAGATAGACGTGACATGTTTTTGCTTAATTATAGATGATCGAGAATGCATCTAACCAATTTTATTAACCTGCTCAGCTTGGTGCTAAACCAGGCAGTCTACCAATGGATAATAATGCTCAAAAACAACGATTATTGGAACACCAATCAGATTCACATGGAGTCCATAAGTCTTCTAATGTTAATGCTATTAAGCAAGAGAGGGATCAGCCATTTCCAATGCAGGGAATTGGCAAGCAACATCAACAACAACATATGCCCTTTCCACATTCGTCTTTTACAAATTATGGAAATACCACTGGTAATTATTCTGGCCCAAATATGAATATGTCCTCACAGTCTTTTAAACAGCAGACCCATGATTTACAAATGAGGCAAGGCCCAGTTCAAAATTCATTTAGTGACATGAAAAGACTGCATGGGGGTGGTCTTGCTCATTACAGTAGCAGTTCAGGGTTGCAACAAAGTTCAGGCCACTGGCAACCGTCCCTGCATAAAGATCAGAGTCTTATGCCATCAATGGCTTATGCCAAACAAGAACCCTTGGATCAGATGAATGATCAACAGCATAAATCCCAGCTGTCAGCACCACAGGGCCCGTCTTCAATCTCTCCAGGTCAGTTTGAATCATCAAAGGAAGAAACTTACGAGATGATGTCATCAAGACCTGGTTTCCCATCATCTATGAATAAGCAAGAGCCTATGTCCATCACTGCACAACTTGAACGCCAGAACGCGGTAATATATTATTTTATCAATGTTTTTGTTTCATCTCTTTTTCAAATATTTGATCAGTTGTTAAAAAGGTTAAGTTTTGAATATAGTTGGCTGGGAGCTCCTCATTGGCATCCGGAAGTAATGCAAAGACTCCCCCTAAAAAGCCAACTGTCGGCCAGAAGAAACCACTAGAAGCACCTGCTTCTTCGCTAAGGTAGATTTTTTTTTACAATCTCTTAACATTTCCTTCAAATTATATTTTGATTTTGCTCATGTACGCTTTTGTTTTCTAATTTTTGTCTGGTACATGTCAGTAAGAAGCAAAAAGTATCTGGAGCATATTCAGATCAAAGTATTGAGCAGCTTAATGATGTAACTGCTGTTAGTGGAGTGAATCTCAGGGTATGTGTTCTTCTCTTATCAAGACACGTGTTTCACAAAAACCAATAAGTTTATTTAGTGATGATTTGGTTCTCTAGGAAGAGGAAGAACAGTTATTTTCTGGGTCCAAAGAGGATAGTCGAGTTTCGGAAGCTTCTAGAAAGGTTGTTCAAGAAGAAGAAGAAAGGCTAATTTTGCAGAAAATTCCACTCCAGAAGAAATTGGCTGAAATTAGTTAAGATTTTCATTATTATCAGTGTCTAATAAGACTATAATAAACAGAACTTGGCTTACAAATTTAACTGTTGTAATAAATGTTTAACAGTGACAAAATGTGGTGTAAAGAACCGAAGCAATGATGTTGAACGATGCTTATCACTGGTAAGCTTGAAGTTATCGTGTTTTATAAATTATTATTATGAAATTATACATTTTAATGCAATTTGATACGCAGTGTGTAGAAGAACGAATGCGTGGACTGATTAGCAACTTGATCCGAATTTCAAAACAGGTAACTAGTTTGTTTTTTGATAACTTTTCTTATCATTCCTATCCTTCAGAAACACGAGCCCACTCTGATTTTAGAGTTTGAAACCTATCAATTGTTGAATTCAACTTTTAATGTAGAAAATATGATATTCTAATTATTTTTATTGATTTAAGGGGTGCTTGGATGTGCTTTTTGAGGGTGAATAATTAGACATTCAGTTATCATAATCTAGACTGTAGTAGATAGAGACAGATGTGCTTTTGCCGTTTATGTTGTAACGAATAGATAAAACATTTGCGTGATTGTTCAGAAATTTCAAATATTTAAGAAACTAATACATCAAATGACCAAAGAGGATATTCTTGTGAAAAAAGGAGACACGTGGATATCTTTCGGATGGGGGTATAGTCTCTCAAATTACATCATTTCTATCCCCAGGGGTGGTACGGAATAGATAATTCAAAACATAATGTAAATAATTAAATGAGCAAATGCGTTTATCGATATTATCTACACAAATAAAGCAGCATGGAAGTAATGTCCATCTCATGAATGAATACAAACTTTTTTTTTCTAGCGGGTTGACATAGAGAAGCCAAGACACCAGACAGTTGTCACATCCGATGTTCGAAAACAAATCATGTCAATGAATCAAAAAGCCCGGGAAGAGTGGGAGAAAAAGCAGGCTGATGCAGAAAAACTCCAAAGAGCAGACGAGGCAAGTTCTACATAATTTTCCTCTTTGGATCCTAATGTTATATACCGGTGAGGTTTTAAAAGTTGACCTTTTGTAATTGTAGCCTGAAGGTAGTGGTGATGGTGAAGATGGTCGTGGGAAATCATTTAAGGTGCGACAACATCTGTATAGTTATCCGGAACCATTTTGTATTCTTTTTTGGTAAGATTTTAAAAATGTTTTATATATATGCAAAGGTAAACAAAGAGGAAGACGATAAGATGAGAACCACAGCTGCCAATGTTGCTGCACGGGCGGCTGTAGGAGGAGATGACATGCTCTCAAAATGGCAACTAATGGCCGAGCAAGCCCGCCAGAAACGTGAAGGTGGGCCTGATGCAGGGTCTGCTTCTCAGCCCAGTATAGATGTTGGTCCTAAACCAATATCAAGTATTGAGAGAAATTCGAAGGATAATCCAGATACCGAGAGGACGACTTCTGCTGCTGTCACTGCTAATCCTGGTTAGTATCTGAAATCTCTGTATATCTCAGGTTTCTTTTACACAAGTACAATGCTTAAGGTAGGTAATCAAAGTCATTTGGATCTTGTACAGGATCCCAAAATAGTAAACTGACTAACTCATCTTAAAAGCCACGTGAAATTATTTGCAGCATGCAACTTATGGCTTGTAAGGTGTTCCAAGTCTTCGTCATAGTGTGGAAATTATCCTCTCCCCTCTCCCCCCCCCCAGAAAAAAAAAAGCAACGTTGTCACCCCTAAGCCACGTGAAAATTGCATTAGATAATAGATACTATGGTAAAAATACTATTTTTCTCCAATTGAGGTAAACATAATTGCACAATTTATCTCATGTGTCCCTCACATATATGTAATTTTTAAATGATCAGTCTAAAATTATACATTTTTGGATGTCGGGATGAAACACGTAGTTCAGATGGGTTGATATTTCTAATTTGCTTTTTCTGAAAGATATTGTTTAACTAACATTTTTAAGTTATACTTATTAAGGTAGAAGTATCCGCATGATTCAGGTCAAGTCAAATCTATCTGATCTACTATAATCATGTCATCTAATTCTGGAAATCCAGGTCCGGGTGTTTTTAAATTATTACTTGGGTAATTGGTTTAACTTACGATTATAATGTTTTTGGCGACCCATTTGAAGCTGGAATCAGGACGTCAATGAAAATTTGGAACCAACAATCGTGTCAACATGTACTCAACTAACCTATATATATATATATAGAGAGAGAGAGGGGTTCAATACAAAACCATTTTAAGTAGATAACTGTTGAGGTGGCCATGACATCTATATAGTCAAATATGAAACTACCATGTCCTGTGCACACAATGGGGGTAGTTTTTTAAATAAGGTGAAAGGTGTTATATGTTTGAACAACAAAAATCCTAGCGCGCACGTCTTATTTGGGCATGATTATTATTATTTTGGTTGTTTCTTCAGTTGTTGCTTTTAGTTTATTATTATGAAGGGATTTTATATACTCGTGAAGCTTATGATTCTTAATAATGTGTAACAAACAGGCCCCATAAGGAAACCCATGAGGAATCAAGAATTGCCAAAGAGTGGTAGCGTTCCACGTACCATCTCAGTGAAGGACATCATCTCGGTTCTGGGAAGGGAGATTCAAATGTCAAGATCCACACTAATATACCGTCTCTACGAGAAAGTGCGTTCTGAATCTGTGTCTGAGTAGTAGTGGTAGTAATAATATACGTTAGGTACCTATTTCTTGCACAATTAGGTTGTTTTTGTGCAAGAAGTTGCAAGTTGCTTATTTGTACATTTTGTACACACGTACGTGATGTGTTTTGAGACTGATTATGTGGGCGCAAGTGTGCGTTGACGTGTAACTTGTTAGAATCTGTACCATTATTTATCTTACGTAAATCTTTAAGTTGTATTTATCAGGTGTCTATTTCTAGTTGTAATGAAAAATATCGTAGGGTTTTAGTCTTGAACTCGTGATTCGGTAGTTATATATTGTAGACTAAATTACAAAGATTGTCCTTTAATTATCATTAAAATTATGAATTTTGTGTTTAAACTTTGATAAATACACTGAATGTTCTTTATTTGAAAACTTGTCATAATTTTCATTCTTTCAACTAACTGAAGTTAAATATTTCTGTTAAGTTTCTAGTAAATGACTTTTTCACCCTTCCTCTTTAAAGGATAAAATATATAACTCTATATTTTATTTATTTATTTTATTTATTTACTTTTATTTTTTCTCTTTTTCTCATCACTTTTATCTTACAACTTATTTTGAATATTATTAATAAATTATTTTTATTTTTTGAAAAAATATAATTTCATTTATTGATTTTAATTTATTACAATTTTGTTAATTGTTAAATTTAGTTATGTACTTTTCTGTTAAAACAAATAAATTTTAGAGAACTCACAATATATTTTTTTAACAATAAAGATTACTTAAACTAAAAATAAAATTTACAAAAATTAATGAAACATAACTACGACTCGAGCATAACTAATTATTAAACATTGAATCAAAAACAATTAATTCCGTTTGGATGGTATTCCTTTATGTCTATAAAATACAACTACGAATCGAACATAGGCACAAACATCATTCACCGCACATGAGTATGTTTCTCCACTTCCGATGACCTCGTTTGTATATTTTAGGATGAACTGAAAATTTCCAACAAAAAAGATGGACTGAAAACACATTTAAATACTTTAATAATATAAATTGAAGTAAGAATTATAGTGAGCTCATTAACCATCTTTCATTCATGATTTTTTTTCGTTGTCTATATAATTTATTTAATAAGTTTAAGTTGTTAAAATTTAACTACATGTTACATAACATTTTTCATTAATCTTATTTATATAAAGAACGAAGTTATTTAAAATTAAATCATTTAAATGTGGTTTTCTGATTTTAGAGATTTAGTTCAAAGTTAAACCAGCCTAGTTTTAAAATATTATGTTTTCAACTTAAATTGTTTAAATATATAGATTACGTGATATTAAACAATATATACAAACTGTGTAAAATCGATGAAATACATGTTTTAATAAACCAATTTGATTTTAAAATCAAAACTCTAGATATCTCAAACAAATATAGATGGCGCGTTACATATAACTCAATATTTTTTTATGAAGAATATTTATTTTTTTAAATGATCTAAATGGTTCAATCATAATGCACCCACAAAAACCCATTTATGTTTTAGTTTATGTTTTAATCAATTATGTTTCATTAATTTCTATAAATTTTATATTTAGTTTATGTAATTTATATTTTTAAAAAAATATTACGAGTTCTCTAAATTTTATTTGTTCTAACAGAAAGTACTTAACTAAATTTAAAAAGTAACAAAACTATAATATACTAAAATCAATAAATGAAATTAATTTTTTTTAATTAAAATTAATTTATTAATTATATTTAATATAAGTTGTAAGATAAAATTGGTGAGAAAAAAAGAAAAATAAAAGTAAGTAAATAAATAAATAAAAGAAAGAAAGAAAATATATGATTAGTATAAGTTACATATTTTATCCTTTAAAAGGCAATGACAAGGGTAAAAATATCATTTATCATAAAATTAACATAATCATTTAACTCAGTGTATTTATCAAAGTTTATGGACATGATTCGTAATTTTAGTAATACTTAAATGACAATATTTGTAATTTACTCTAAATATATTAGTGGGCTAATTTGATAACTGGTGAACCGGTCAACAAAACAAATGCAACATTCACTTAACAAAAGTTTCGTTAAATTACATTTAATTTTTGAATAGTAAGTATGAAACTAGGTCTTTAACCCCAAGTCACAACATCAATCGCATGACCATTTTCGACATCAGAAATCATCCAATCACTTAAGAGGTGTACGGTCGCAACAAGTGGTGTTGCCTTCTGTAGTAAGAGACCAAAAACATCATTCATATCCATTCCATCTTTAGCGTGTGGAAGGTTCCAATCAAAGTGATACACAAATGAGGCAACTATCAAACTCACCATCCTATGAGCCAACGGCATCCCTCGACACCTCCTTTTACCCGACCCGAACGATAAACAAACAAACAAACAAACATACCCTGTTTATCCTACTCAAGAGTAGGGTCTGGGAGGGATAGTTGGTGGCGAGTCTTTCCTCTATCTTGAGGGATAGAGAGACCGCTTCCAAAGAGACCCCTGACTTAATAATAGAAGAATAGCAATAGCAAACAATAGCAAGTAATAGCAAACATCTTATATATCATACAACACATAGGCAAATAACATATAAAGATTTAGAAAATGCATACAACCAAATACGCGGCATGTTTCATCTAGCAAGGGCTTCTTTTATCCTCCCTATCCACAGATCCCGCTAAAAGTTCTTACTTTTAATTCTACACCTCCACTCACTCCTATCCTCGATCATGTGCTCAGATAGGTGCAAGTCTATCATATCCCGCCTAATTATCTCGTCCCAAGTCAACCTAGATCTTCCTCTACCCCTTCTACCCTCTATGCTGATGTTTTCTACTGCTCTAACTGGTGTTGTCATGGGTTTCCTCTTCACGTGGTCAACCCATCTTAATCTTCCCTCTCGTATTTTATTTGTGATACAAGCTACCTGTAACTTCTGTCGAAACACGTCGTTTCTTATCCTATCCAGTCTTGTTTGTCCACACATCCACCTTATCATTCGCATTTTCGCGACCTCTATTTGTCTCTCGTGCGATTTCTTTATGGCCCAGCAGTCTATTCCGTATAACATAGTTGGACGTACTGCCACTCTATATAATTTTCCCTTTATTTTTGCCGGAAACCTCTTATCACACAAAATCCCCTATACTGCTCTCCACTTGTACCATCCTGATTGAACACGGTGGGCTACATCGCTGTGTATCTCTCCGTCTTCCTGTACGCACGAGCCCAGCTATTTGAACCTAGACGTCTGTAGGACCACCATACCCTGGATGCTGATTTAGGTGTCCTCTTCAGCTTCACCACTAAAGTTACAATGCATGTATTCCGTCTTAGAGCGACTTATCCTTAAGCCTCTGTGCTTTAGTGCTGCTCTCCACTGTTCTAGCATCTCGTTAAGCAACATTTTAGATTCTGATATTAAAACAATACCGTCCGCAAACAGCATGCACCACGGGACTGGCTCTTGCATAGACTTGGTCATCTCATCCAACACTACTGTGAAGATTAATGGGCTCAATGCCGAACCTTGGTGGAGTCCCACTTCCACCGGGAAGAATTTTGTGTCTCCGACTGTTGCTCGCACACACGTTTTTGCCCCGTCATATATATCCTTGATTATTTTGATATATCTCTCTGGTACCCTTTTAAGCCGTAGACTTTCCCAAATGAGTTGACGCGGAACACTGTCATAGGCTTTTTCTAGGTCAATGAATACCATATGGAGTTCTCGTTTCTTTTCTCTGTATTTCTCCATTAGCCTCCTTATGACGTGTATGGCTTCTGTTGTAGAGCGTCCTGACATAAATCCAAATTGCTATATCGCTATCTGGGTTTCGCGTCTAATTCTCGCATCAATAACTCTTTCCCATAGCGTCATCGTGTGACTGAATTATCAC
>BJCN01007848.1:0-10815 GCA_018326445.1 Flaveria brownii | reverse complement strand
ATACCACGGTGGCTTGCTTTGAGCATGAGCGACTAGCTCTTGTCAAGTTCAACCACATTGTTCACGACGAATTTCATATGTTGCAACATGGGTTGGCCATGACTGTTGCCGCTGGGAAAGAGTCACTTGTGATAGCGTCAGTGGAAACGTTGAAAGTCTTCATCTGGGACAAGCTAGTCATCATGGAGATGGTTGGTTAGTTAGTAATGAGATTAGCACTTCCTTAAAACAATTGACTTACCTCAATCTCAATTACACAAATTTAGCAGGTATTATTCCTCCTCTGATTTGAAATCTTTCTAATTAAAAGATTCTTGATCTCAGTTCTTATATATACCCATAACTGCCCATGGCAAATGACATGGCATGGATTCATGGCCTCTCGTCACTAGGGCATCTTGGCTTGGGTTCTATGAATCTTAGAACAGAAAAAAAGCTTGACATGGTACTTTACATGATTCCTTCGTTAAAAGAGTTAGGCTTGTCATGGTGTGGTATTTTTATTGATGATCTTGTTCTGGTTTGTAATTTAGCACTACATTATCCAACATAAAATACCTAGATGTTAGCGGGAAGGTTACTCAGCTATTGATAGTCCTTATCAGGATCAAGACCATTCCTTTCTTCATCAATTGGTCAGGATCCCTCAGACTCTCATAGTACCTTCTCATGTCATAGAGATCATGCAAATGAAGATCAAGCATGTCTTCCAGAAGTAGACATCTTGACCTCCTTGATCTCTGATGACATATCATCTGTCTGGATTTGCAGCAAAATTCTAGGACAGGATGGGTCTTCCAGCTACAAGAGGCTCTACTTGTGTTGGACTTGGTTGATCATTCTCTTCTTGAGCTACCTCATGATGCTTTGACGCATCCTGAGGTATGGAGGTGGATACCTTGGACTTATTCTTCTTCTTAGTGTCCCTCTTCATGGCCATCCTTTTCCTCCTATTTGAAGACTTTAATTGAGAAGACTGGCCTTCAGTACCAGGTTGTTCTTGTGTGTCTTTCTCAGTTGGGTCCTCTTCCCTTACAGGCTCAGAAGGAGAGGGATCAAGACCTTGCTGTTGATCAGAAGATAAAGTTAGCTGTGGTCTAGCACTAGGTCCAGGTTATGTTGTCTCTTATGGTCCAACCTTGACCTCAACTTCAGTAGGAGCTTGACTTGGTGCAGAATGAAAGTCAACAAGGTCCCCCTTTTAATCTTCTACTTGATTGCTCTAATGTGCTCAACCATAGTGGATAGAGAAATTGGACCAAGCCTCCTTCTAGAGAATCCATACAGTTTCAAGAAGCTCATCATCCCCTGCCTATCAGCAGACTTCTTTTGATTCTTTTGGATGATGGCTCTTGACTTTACAGCTTCTCCCTCATCTTCCTCTTAGCAGCTTTTTGTTCTTTTATCACTCGTTGCTCAAGATACTTGAGCTACTCAAGTTCTATGTATTCATAGGATAAGGACAAAAGTGTAGATGTCTGATAGAGGCCTGTGGCACTCAGGTAGCTGATCATGTTTTGTCTGTCTGCTTCCTTGTCTACGTGAGGTAGTTTAGTTGCCACAACTTATGTCTCAGGACTTTCTTGAACTCGGGAGAGGGTAGCAACATGTTTGTAAAGTCTTTTCTTCCTCCTTTGTTCATTGATCTTGAGGAGCAATTATGCATCCTCTGCGTCCTTCCTCTCCTTTGACAACTTAGCGCCAGTCAGTTCATTTAGCACTTCTAAGGGAAGAGAGATGAGTTCATCTATGTTGTAGTTCCTGGTCCCTAAGTAGTTTAATCTGGCTGCCCTTCAACTCATCATCTTAAGTATTTTCCCTTGGGGCAGCCTTAGTTGTAGCTTCCATGAAGCCTGGGGACCCACTTGAACTCTCTCCCCTTAGCTTCCCCTTCCTCTCTCTCTCCTCCTCCTCAATCACATTAGGAGTTAGTTTCCTTTTCCCTTTGTCACTTACTGGCCTTGGTGACTTAGTGTGGAGAGACCTTTGGCCTGCATTGCTTGGTTCAACACTTAAAATCTGGCCAGAGGGAGGTTGTTTTGCACCTTTACCAGCTGGTGCCTCACTGAGGGTAATGGGTGCTGAAGAGGTTCCTGTCTCAAGGTTCACAGGCTCAACTACTGGGCCTTAAGTCAAAGTTTTCCCTTCAAACCTAATCTTAGGGTCCACCTCAACATCAAGTTGACTAATAGTCTTGCTTGCTAGCCTCTGTCTATATAGTTTGGATCTCAGCTTGAACTCTTCTAGCACCCTATCTTGAATCATATCTGCTAACCTTGCAGCTTGCTTGTTTTGACTTGGATTGGTAAGTGGAAGTTCAATCATATAGGTGCTCTCATAGAATATCAGGTTGGAGAAGTGGAAAATTTCATGTTGCCCCTGAGATCTAGAGATTACCAAGGCTCTTCTATCCATGTCATACCTCCATCCGATAATTGGATTCTTAGAATTATGAGATGGGTAGGCATAGCCCTTGGTATACCGTCCTCAAACAAACCTTGTATGAGTGAGTCCACATCAATGTGGACTTGAGGAGGTTTGTTGGATCAGATGAGGCTGGTGCAACCAAAACTACACTTAGAAGATTTTGAGCGCAACTGAATAAAGACTTCCGAAGACAAATATGCACTTTCGAAGCTATGTTGAAGATCTTCTGAAGCTTAAGGATGAAGAACTTCCAAAGGAAGAACTCAGTCTTTCGAGACTAAGTAGTTCTCCTTCCAAAGTAAAACTCTTAGAAGATTCAAGATAAAGTCTTCCTCAGGAAAAAGTCATGAAGACTTGCAGAAGTCTTAGAAGAAGTTATTCCTTTGGAAGTATAAATGGTTTCGGAAGAACTTATTCTTCCAAAGCCATTTAACATTCGGAAGAACTAACTATGAACTATTGGACAAAAGTATGGTCTGACTAACACATGCTGCTAACTCTGATATACTACATGTTGCTTTTCACACTCACATAGTTAACCATACTTTATTCCACTGTTCACCTTTATTAGTTAGTACAGTTACCAACTTTAGTTGTTGACAAACGGTAAGTCATGGACATGTCATGGCTACCTAATCTAGGATAGAATTTTATCATAGATACATTACTTCTAGCAACGTAGTATTTGTTTAGTTGCAAGTTCCAACTGGGTATCTAAGTATAACCGGCTATAGATAGTAGTATATATAGTTTCTTAATGTAACTCATTCAAGTATGCTTTGTAAGAGTCTTGTAACACTGAGTTGAGAAGTAATAAATACAAGTATCCTGAAAAACCATTTCTTGTGTTCATTAACTTAGTATAATATTATTAACTTAGTTAGAGATTCCGCATCATCAAACTAGTGAGACTTAGTGAGTTTGTGAGGAAAATCATGTGTTAAAAGACAAACACCAATCCTGCAATTGGTATTAGAGCATCCAGGCTCTTGATTATGAGATCTAACCATCCCAAATCACCCTTGTTTTGTCATAGTCACTCATTCTACTCAAATGCCTCTTAACGAAAAATACTCTGAGACTGAGATGGAAACCATGACTAAGGATCCTATTATAACTCTTAATAACTTTAGGTGCTGGTGTCAACGTATTGAAGGTTTCATCAAGTACCAAGATAGCCGAATGTAGAGATCTATCATTCATGGTCCATTCAAGCCGTCGCATCACCAACTACTAATGGTGCCATGATTGAAAAGGTTGTTGAAGACTACTCAGATGAAGATTTCAAGAAGATGGACATCGATAGCAAAGCAATGACTGTATTGCTTACTGCTATACCAAACTCCATAATGGTAGGCTTTGAGCACTGCACGTCAGCCAAAGAACTTTTTGAAGCTTTGACATTGATGTACTCCGGTTCCTCCGAATCCAAAGAGTCCAAGAAAGATGTGCTGAAGCAGAAGTTTGAAAACTTCACTTATATTGTTGGTGAGATCCTGAACCAATAATACTTTAGGTACATGGACTTAATCGCATCTCTTTAGTCTATAGGAGTGACTCTTGAGAAGAGGGATATAGTAAGAAAGTTCATGAGTGCACTTCCTCATGAGTGGACTTTCTATTGTGTCCCTATTAAGAGAACTAAGAATCCGAACACACTCATGACTGAACTATATGGGATCCTTGATGGATACTGTATGGAGATTGAGACTTATAAGGGTCATCAGATGAACAGAAGCTCATACCCTCGTGTCAGCAATGCTCTACATGTTGTTGAAGGAACAAGAACTCCCCAACCCTAGATGTACCTGAACTACAACAAACAACCATCATACTCCTCTGGGCCATACATCATATTTCTTGAGACACCCAGGTCTCAACAAGCTCAACAAAGTCCTTTCCAGGATAATTGTGCTTTTGTTTCAGGAAATGAACACTCTGGAGATTTTCAATTCTGTTTTGATGATCTAGAGTGCTTTAGCCTAGACGATGTAGAATACATGGACATTGTCCAACAGATGGCTCTTTTGACCTACAGAGAAAAGAAGTTCTTTAAGAGAACAGGAAGGCGATTCCCCCAGAACCCAACCAACAGCAAGTTTGGGTTTGATAAGTCAAAAGCCAAACGTTACAACTGTAACCAACGTGGTCATTTTGTAAGGGAATGCAAAGCTCCTAGATCTAATCCTAGAGCAGCTCAAGCCTCCCAACATCAAGCTACCCCAAAGGCTGCAACCAAGCCAACTGAGCAGCAAACTACAGCTATTGTTCAAGAGGTTGATTGGAGCTTCATGGTACAACATGTCACCCCTGCTCAAGCTCTCATGGCTAGAACCTATGATATCAAGGTATATGAACATCTCAGTACTTCAGCCTGTATAGCTAAGGTTAAAATGTATCAGGACTACAACAGGAAACTTAAGTCTGATATTGAGTCCTTAAACATACTAAAATCTGATTTTAATAAAGCAGAATCTGACTATAAATTCAAAATTGAAGAGTAGAGAAAACTATATTTTCTTTAAAACATGAACACTCAATAAATGACTTAGTCTCCAAGTTGACTGAGGCTCAAGCCTAGCTAGTAATAGCTGAGGCTAAAGCAAAAAAAGTATGCTATTCAAGAGCATAACTTTAACAACGTTCTTACATCATCCTTTCACTTAAAGGTGTGCTATCAAAACAAAAGTGGGTTGGGAACCAATGAAATGCTCCACCACACTCTTATGTGTCTATAAGACAGCCAAGATGTGGTACTGATGAGCAAGATGTTCCAACTGCTAACCAACTACCCAATAAGCAGAAGAATGATGTAATAATGGTGACAACCACAGTGAAGGATAAGGTAGAAAACGTCATCCACACAGCTGATGATGAACCTCTAACCAGCAAAGATAGAAAGAACAAAATCAAGAAGCAAGAAAAACTACTAAGAAGGTGGTTGAGTCTAAGATGAAAATAGACCCAAGACAAAAGGGTGTAATTATCTTTGCAGGATTCCAAGTGGCTAGAAACTCTGATTCAGGATAGGAGTATATTACCAGTACTCCTTTCCAGCTAAAGAATCAGATGGTAAAAGGGAAGACTGTTAAAGAAGACAAGAAGTGCAAGAAACAACAACTCTCACATCCCATAAAAGGTAATATTGAGCGCATAATCTGTGGTCTGTATAATCATATGGCTAATGATTGTTATTACAATCCAGCAAGCACACATTATGCAAACAATATTAAGAAAGAAGGAGTCAAGGAAGGTTTCACATTTGGACCTTATCACATGGTTCAAGTGTTAAAGAAAGGAAGGCTTGTTTCCGAAGCCAAGTTACTTTCGGAAGAAATTCATTCTTCTGAAAGGAAAACAACTTCAAAAGACATGCCCAAGAACAAACAAAGGAATAAAAGGATTCCGTTGAAATCTTCCGAGAAGAAGACTGCTTCAGAAGAAAATGTGCTGATAATTTCTTCCGAGAACAAAGAAGCCTCGGAAGCAAGTTATGTTGCTCAAGCCTCTATAGGCTGATCTACACTGATCAAACATAGGATGGAATGGAAGATCAGACAAGATGTTGCTGCCCAAACCTCTTCTTCATAAACTATAGTTGAACCCTCATGCATACATTTTGGTTTGACTATATCATCTACATTGGAAGAGCCCATGACCAATAAGGCATGGGCTTCCAATAGTAACTAATCATTTCACCTTATGTGTAGGGACATCCACATGACAGGAATGGAAATATTTTGATTGTGGACAGTGGATGCTCCAGGCACATGACAGGGAACAGATCTCTCCTATAACAATTTCAACATTTTGATGGAGGTCTTATTCTGTCTGGAGGTGAAGCTGGAGGATACATTTCTGGTAGAGGAAATAATGGAGCATCAACAAGTTATCAACCAACTGAGCCTCAAAACTCATCAGCTGACAACTCTAACTCTTAACACCAAGCGGATGAAAACAGTAATCTAGAGGAAAATCAACTGTGAATGCTGCTTCACAACAAAACATCATTGATGCTGTCACTCATTCATTCAATCAATCCTCATTGAACAAGTGTGAGTCATCAGTTGGAACTAATGTTCATAATCTTGAGCAAAACTTTTCAAACCTGGATCTATCTATGCAACTAGATGTGATTCTCAGGCTAAGGATACATAACACTCATCCAGCTGAGAACATCATTGAGGATGTCTCAGAAGGCGTGAGAACAAGAGGTCAAACCCATAATGGGAACGTTTGCCTTTACTCATGCTTTCTCTCTCAAATGGAACCCAAGAAAGTTGAAGAAGCCCTCAAGGACAATAATTTGGTTGAAGCAATGCAAGAGGAGTTACTTCAATTAAAGAGGCAAAAGGTATGTAACTTGTGTCCATTGCCAACTGGCCAAGTTTTATTGGCACTAAGTGGGTGTTTAGGAATAAAAGATACAATAGAGGTTTGATCATCAAGAACAAAGCTAGACTTGTAGTTCAAGGATACACACAAGAAGAAGGGATAGATTTCACTAATGTCTTTGCACCTATTGCAACACTTCAGGATGTGCGAATCTTCCTTGCTTTTGCAGAATCCAAGAACTTCACAGTCCATCAACTTGATGTCAAATGTGCATTTTTGTATGGGGATATTGACAGACAAGTCTATGTGTGCCAAACACCTGGATTTGAAGACCCACAGCACCCCAACTATGTGTGCAAATTGGATAAAGCTCTTTATGGGTTACATCAAGCACCTAGGCTGTGGTATGAGACATTGTTTGTTTCTTCTGAAGAATGGTTACACCAGAGTTACCATAGACAAGACATTGTTCATAAAGATGTATGAGAAGGATATGTTGCTTGTACAAGTCTATGTTGATGACATCATATTTGGTTCCTTAAATAACCAAATATGCAAAGACTTTGACAGCATCATGACGAAGAACTTTGAAATAAGTTCCATAGGAAAGATGGATTTCTTCCTTGGAGTTCAAGTAAAATAGATGGAAGAAGGGTTCTTCATTAATCAGTCTAAGTATGTCAAGGACATCTTAGAAATATTTGAAATGAAAGATTGTAAGCTAGCCAATACACCTATAGAAAGAAATCACAATCTTTGTCCTGATTTCGAGGGGGAGGATACTGATCACCATCAGTACAGGGCAATTATTAGATCACTAATGTATCTCACTACAAGTAGACCTGGTATCATGTTTGCAACCTGCATCTGTGCAAGATATCAGGCTGCTCCTAAGGTGTCTCACCTAATTGCTGTCAAAAGAATTCTTAGATACCTTAAAAGAGCTCCCAAACTTGGCCTTCGGTATCCTAAGAACAAGGATTTAAATCTTTATGGCAACACTAACAATGATTATGGTGGCTGCAATATTAACAAGAAATCCACATCAGGAGGATGTCATTTCTTGGTGGAAGGATCATCTCTTGGGAAAACAAGATGCAATCATGTGTCTCGACATCAACCGCTGAAGCTGAATACATTGTTGGTGCTAGCTGCTATGCTCAACTGCTATGGATTCAGAATCTGATGTTAGACTATGGTTTGAACTTCATGGAGACTCCTATCCATATAGACAACAAAAGTGCTATTTATATCACAGAAAATCCAGTCAAGCACTCCAAGAAAAAATATATTGAAATCAAGTATCATTTCATTCAAGATATAAATAAGAAGAACTTGATCAAACTAGTCAAAGTTTATTCAAATGAACAATATCCTGATTTGTTCACCAAAGCCTTTGATGAACAAAGATTTAGGTATTTAATTATGGCTATTGGGATGATCAACATTGACTAGTCAATCTACTTTTAAATTCTTTTGAAAATGTGTCATGTCTAAATTGCCTATTTACAATCTAATCCCTGTTACAAAAGGTCTTTCTCCAATTTTTCTATGTATAAATTCTTCCGAAGAGAAATTTACCCCCGGAAGAGATACTTATTCATCTTTCGAAGGCAAATTCCTCTGCACAAGTATTATCTTCCGAAGACTTTTTAGCCTTGGAAGATTATTTGATCATAGATCAAATTTACTTCCAAAGACTACTAACTTCTTCTCTCGGAATAACACTTTACCCTCGGATGCAAATTACTCTTCAAGACATACTTTGCTTCGGAAATACAAGTAGCTTTGGAAGATAATCAGGAAAGAGAAACACAAGTGTTCTCTCAGAAGTAATTTTACTCTCAGAAGAAAACCTTACTGTGTAACGGAAATCTTTGGGTCTCACTCTGCAAAAAGTAAGATTTTATTGATGATTGTCAGAATATTTCAAAAGGTTTACCTTACCGCCACTGTCAAATCGGAACCGAAACAGTCTTTTCACCTTATCAGTGTGGCTTTTTATCCACCATTTAAATATTTCCTACTTTCATTATTTACCTTCTTTACCACTGTAAAATCCCTAAAGTTTCCACTAACTTCTTCACTCACACTCAAATTCCTCCAATCCACCAGTATCTTCATAAACAACGGCCCAGAATCCCCAACACAACCAGGTCGCCATCCTTGATTCTTCAAAGGATGACGACTTTGCTGTTGATACATGTGTACCTAGTTTAGGAGCTCAATGTAAAATGTCTTTCATGTCTTACATATATGTAATTAAATGGGTATGAATGAAATACAATGTGTGGTTGATGCTTATAATGTTTAATATTTCGTTGTTTAGTGTGTGATAACTTATAGTGAACTAACTGTATAGGTGTGTGAATCGTATGAAGTATTCATGCGAATGGACCATGCTAATGGACCAGACGCATGAACACTTCATGTTAATGGACCAGTCGCACGACTGAACCAGGAGACTGGATCAGTCGCACGATTGTGACATAAGATTGACTCAGTCGCACGACTGGACCTTCAGTCGTGCGGATGGATCAATCGCATGCTTCAGTCGCATGAGTGAACCATGCTAATGGTTCAGTCGTACGAATGGAAAACCCTAACCTATAAATACCACTTAATTCATGGAAAAAGGAGAGAATTTGAATACCTACGCACATAATCGTACCCTAGTCATCCAAAGACTCAAGAAAACCTGTTCCAAGTTCATAAATCACAGTTGATCGTTCTCTAATCATTCATAACGTTTCATTAATTGTTAGATTGATCTTAACTGTGTTTTCCCTGATTGGATCGCCAATAAAATAGGATTCCGCACTATTGGAGTTGGTATATGCGCATAATCAGTTAGTACTCCGTACGTACACGGTCCTAAGAAGTGGTATCAGAGCCTTGGCTCTTGATTTTGCATGTGATTCGATCGATTTGGTATAAAAATCACGCTTTTTCATTCAAAAACACCATCGTTTTGGTTAAAACATTGTTTTTGACGTCTCCAGATCAAAAAGTTCACGTTTTTTGGATTACGGTAGATTAGGGTTCTTCAAAACTCATGTTTTTGAGTCATAATATCAAAAATCTTTGAATTTTCAAAAACCAGCAGCTTCAGTCGCACGATTGACTCAATCGTATGACTAAACTCAATCGTACATCCCATACGCACCATTGAACTCAGTCGCCCATCATATCGTACGACTGAACACTTCACACGATTGGTTTAGTCTACTCATCCGTATTGTTCAATCGCACGATTGAGCCATCCGCATTGATCAGTCGCATATTTGGCCCATTCGCAGATCTCCATTCGCACGTGTGAAACAGTTGAAGTTTGAAGTTCAAAGTTAATACAAATGGAAGATCAGTACTCAGCTTTCACTGCCGGTAGGGATTCACAGATCCAGAATCTGTTGCTTTTGGAAAATGAAGTTGGTAATCACAATAAGCCTCCAAAGCTCATAACGTTAGATGATTACCCACAATGGAAGCAAAGGTTCGAGATATATTTAAATGGAGTTGATCCTAATCTTTGGGAATCAATCGAGACTGGGTATAGCATGCTGGTTGGTGCTGATGGTGTAAAGCTTACCTTGGGTGGCATGACTGATAGCTAGAAGGTAAAGTACAATACACAGAAGAAGGTGTACGCTTTGTTAACTTAGTCAATCCCTAAGGATATATTTCATCAGTTTTCTGAAAATAAACAAGCCAAGAAGCTATTGGATGCTCTGGAAAAACGATATGAAGGGAATGCGACGTTAAAGGCATTAAAGGAAAAGGCTTTGAAGAAGGAGTTTGCTAACTTCTCTTCAATAGGAAAAGACAGCCTGGATGACGTTATCGACCGTTTCTACCACTTGATGAGTAAGCTGCACACTCATGGAGTTACCACATCAATGGAAGATATAGTGTCAAGTTTTGCAGACGGATTGCCAGAGAAGTGGGTCTCATTTGTATCAAACCTTAGACAGAATGTTATGCTGGCAAAGTTGGATATCAATTATTTCATTCTGAAGCTGAGAGAAGAAGAGTTGAGGAAAGTTCATATGATCA
>BJCN01007784.1:0-15008 GCA_018326445.1 Flaveria brownii | reverse complement strand
TATTTAAAAAGTGGAGATGGGTGGGTAGTTGGATTTTTTTATTTTTTTATTTTTAGGGGTAGTTTAGTTTTTTCACTGTCTATTTAACAGAAAAACTAATGGTGTTAGTCTTCGGAATTCAAATAGATGAAAAAATGAAAAGTTAATGGACATAATGACGTTTTTAAACTTAAGGATTCAACTAGTTATTTTTAGGAAATGTCAGCGATGCAAATATTAATTTACTCTAAACCAATGTTTTTAGAACCGGATCGGACGTCGAACCGGACGCCTTACTGGTTTGGTGGTCGGACCGGTCGGACCGGTCGGATCGGTCGGACCGGTTGGACCGGATTTAACTATATTTATATATGTAATTAAATATAAGTAATTTATATATGTTTTATATATTTTATAGTTATATATAAAATTTAACTATATTTGTATATACAACGTATTAATTTATGGTTTAACATCCCGTTTTTACCTATTAAAATAAAAAAATTTAAAAAATACCAAAACCTGTCAGAATCGGTCCGGTTTCCCGGTCCGACCAGCGGTTTGGGACGAACCGGCCGGTTCGACCATCCAGAAACGATCCGTATCAGACCGGACCGGCCACCAAACCGATCCGCGGTCAAACAGGTCGGACCGGCCGGTCCGATCCGGTCTCCAAAACATTGCTCTAAACAATATGTTTAATTTTATAAAAAACTAGTTTTAAATATACAAAGAATTTTTATGTATAAAAATTTAAGTTAAAAGATTGTTAAGAATATTAATGTAGAAAAAACATTGAAGGTTGTTGTAGTTGGTAAAAACTTTTTCAGGGACTAAACCTATATCAACTCGTTAGTACGAAACCCGTGGGATGCGACAATTATTCAATTTTAGTTGGTATCTATTCGATTCAATATGGCGTAAATCGAAAAATCAAAATAAACTTTTTGCAAAAACTTAATAAAAGAAAACAATTTTGTAAATCACAAAAGTCTTTTACATTGTATAGAAAGACAATATATTATCCCACGAATAGGCAAGTACCGAAATCATAAAATAAATGTTTTACCATTAATTAACAGCAAAAATAAAATCCTAATAGCTTAATTTAATAGTGTACCAGTAAAAATTCATCCATTACAACCATTACAAAATTCAAAAATAGGATCTCATTAATGAAACAAAGTACCGTAAAAGTGTAAGCAAGAAAAAAAGTAAAAAAACAAAGCTTTACAAAAATTAACAAAAGCAAAAGAAGTGATTGAAAGGAAATAAAAAAAACTCGGGCCACTTGGAATTGAACCTGCATTAAAAGATGCACACTCTATCAACACACCAACACCTAACACGCTTAAGGGTTTGGAAAAATAATAAAGTAATAATTAACTAATCAATTGCTTTCTTGTACTGTTGTTTAAGTTCATATCATTACTAAATGAGCAACATGTACAGCGAAATAGAAAGCTGCAAAATCACAAATTGTTCACTACTTTAACCTTAAGTAACATTAATAAAGCATTTTTATAAAGTATTCGCTATTGTCTATGAGATGATAGAAAAACCCAATCACAAGGCTTTAAAATTGAGTTTTGCAGTTGTTTTTAATTATCTCTCAACCAGACCTGCACAGTGGTAGCCAACTTAAAATAGAAAGGATATCAAATGTAAATTCAATACACAACTGAAAATCTTGTAATAATTAACCTTTGTTTCTCATTTAAGTCAATGTGTTCATAATATAATCACTATATGCAACCTGTTTACCGGTTAATAAACATTACTGGTTGATAATTTGCAAACTATGAAACCCCTTTAAAATCAGATTCTCTTAAAAGGTTAATAATATTTTAATATTACATACATGATGAAAACGAAAGCTTACTTATTAACAGTTTTATATAAATAGAATTAATGACAACTTGATACTTCGAGATATAAACATATTTATGTGATACTCGAATCTAAGTTGTATATCCAAAAAACCTTCTTTTGCAATACAAAGGCACTAACTAGATTGGCAATCCGGTCATATGATATGGAGAAAAAAACACACATATATAAGAGAATTTGTGATGCCTTACAGGTTTGTTAGACAATCACTAAATGTATATTAGAGTATCAGACATCTAAGCCACTAAAGTAGTCTAAGGGCACCTGATGGTAAGAAGATCAATACTTGCTTGTGGTTGGTTCGTAACATGTGGAGACAATTTAAGCAAGTAACAATCATTTTAAGAGTAGGGATTGTAAAATATGGTTTAATAATGCTTAATTTGATGCTTTGGATATTACATGTACTTGAGTCATTTCCAAGTTAACTTTTATCCTTGGTTATCATTGGAAGATATTGGTGGCATAGAGATTAGATGACATCTTTATAGTTTCCACAGAGAGCTTTGACTTTCTAAAAATCAGAAACAGTTACCCATACTTAGCACTTTCTGCTAATATTCCCTGAAACTATCCAACAAAAGCTAATCGTTCCTAATTATATGCACCAACAAACAAGGTGTTAAAATTACTTATCTACAGAAATGTTTCATCAAACAAGTTAAAATTTATGCTTAATATAGTTAAAGATCAGTTAAAAACTTGCAACAATTTCAATTGAACAAGCAGACACACAACTCAACAGTTATTTGAAAGTTTGACATAAAAATAAAACAAAATCATGTTAAACAAGCATTCTCTTGAATTTAATAGCCTCCTAACATAAAGTAAATAGAACCATTACTACTTCAGTAAACAATTGCGGTTTTTGAAACTCGCAGTAATAAAAAATAAAATGCGATTATCTGCATTTTAATCTCTCAAAACTCAAAAACATTTATGAAATCAGAGATGTCTGAATTTTTTGCATACAATTGGCTGCTCATATGAATTGCCCCTCTATTTGAATTGCACAAAAGCACAAGAACAGTTCTTTTTCGTGCTACGTACAATTTTGGGGAAGAAAAGAAGACTTGATGACCTTCTTCTTTCAGTAGAGATGACACTGCCATTGTGGTGGCTGTTCTTCGAGAATAAGAGAGGTGAAGGTGATGGTACTTGATATCTTAAGATGGAAGGTAAAGGTATCTAGGTTCTCAAAACATATTTCTTCTACGGTTGAACTCTTAATAGTTTAATTTGGTCATAACTTGTGTATTATATGTCGTACAACTCTTAATTTTTAGAGTGGATAAAAAGACATTATTACTGTAGGACCGGTTAAGAGATGGTCAATACAATCAGTTTCACAATGAGAAAAATATTAGAACACTTAACAGATCAAATAGGGAACCGGATTTAAGAACAAGATGCAAAGAACACAAGTAATAGTGAGACAGAACTCAAGAACAACATATATGATTTTTAAAAACGTTGTATATTAATCTCAAGTTCTCTTACAAGAGTTACAATGCATAAGTTCACCATAGAATACAAGACCCTGAGATACTTTATATTACATCCTACAACCGGCTATACTTGGAAAGCCAGTTGGAACATTAAAAGACAACAAAATCAATGTAGAGTCAAAAGACGGATTGCCTTTTGACTAGTGATTATGATATGTCATTCCTCACATCCTAATATATTATAAAAAGAATAAAAATATATAAAGTAGAAAGTTACAGACTCAAGATCTCAATGTATAGTTGCAAAAGCATGGACCTTTTCATCAACTCATGCAAGTTCCCAAATAGTTCCTGGTTTTTCATTCCCAAAGAGATGAGTTCATCAATGTTGTAGTTCCTGGTTCCCAAATAGTTTAATGTGGCAGCCCTCAACTCATCATCTTGAGTGTTTTGCTTGGGGGTTGTCCTGATTGCAACTTCCATAAAACCTGAGGAACCAGTTGAATTCTCTCCCTTTAGCTTCCTTTCCTCTCTCTTTCCTCCTCCTCAATCCCTTAGAGGTCATTTTTCTCTTCCCTTTGTCACTCACAGGCCTTAATGACTCAGGGTGGAGAGAGCTTTGGCTTTTATTGCTTGGTTCAGTAGTCAAGCTCTGGCCAGAGAGAGGTTGTGAAGCACCTTCACCAATTGGTGTTTCACTAAGGGTAAAGGATGTTGAAGTAGTTATTTCTGTGATAATGCTCACAGGTTTCATCACTGGGTCTTCAGTCAAGGTTTCCTCTTTGAAGCTAATCTTGGGTTCCACCTTAACATCCAGTTGACCAATATCATTACCTGCTTACAGTTGTCTTCTTCTATATCTGAATTCTTCAATAATCCTGTATTGAATTCTCTCAGCCAATATATCAGTCTGCCTAAGTTGAGTTGGATTGGCTAATGACATATTGACTAGAGAAAGACTTTCATAGAAGTTTAAGGTCTAAAAATAAAAGACCTCTTGATGTCCTTGAAATCTATGCAGTAATAGGGCTCTTCTATCAGCATCATACCTCTACCCTAAAATTTCATTTTCAGCTCCGTATGATGGGGTTAACATTGCCTTTGGTATTCCCTTCTCAAAAAAACTTTGTATAAAAGAGTTCACATTAGTATGAACTTGAGGAGGTTGCTAAGTGTGAACAATTACAAGTGAGATTGTTGATTCCTCAATGTCCATACTCTAAGAAGAACTCTCAGGTTCTGTGATTATGGCAACTCCCTCCCCCTTTTTGGTAACATCACCCTCTTACATAAGTGAGATGAAGGTGAAAGCTGTCACATCCTTAGGTTCTTGTGTTCTTGAATGAGTTCTCCTGAAGGGTCTCATAGCTAGTTGTTCCTTGAGATCAAAAATCTCAAGTTGGTGATCATTGACCCTTCTTTGCAAGGTAGTTACTTGAGATTCTAAGTGGTTGATCTTGGAGACTAAATAGGTGCATGTGTTTATCAGTTTGTGCACCTTTAGTCTGAGATTCCCATCATCTTTAGTAGTAGAATCACTAGGGGATGAAAGAATTGGACCTAAGTCTTCTTCCTCATCACCAGCTTGTCATTCTTGGCTGCTAGATATGGGTAAATGATGTGGGCTAGATATGGGTGACACATGATTACTTATCTATCTTTGAGCAGGAAAAAAGAAGAGAAACTCATGATACTCATTGAGTGCCATATCCTCATCATCATAAAAGTCTAGGCTGGGAATTGGCTGGTTTAAATCTACAGGCTAGGGATGGTAGCTTTTCCCTCAAGCTTGTTCACTAGAGTGTTGAGACTCTGAGTGAAAGCCTAAGGATTCTTGAGGGATGATCTCTTCAGTCTGAACATGAAGAATCTCATGACAGAACATTTGTGAGATGGGGTGGTTTGCTCCTTGGGAGAAGTGGGAGGCCTAGTGTCCACTTCTTCCTGTATGGATGGTGATATGGGGGCCTGCACAGGTTTAATAACCAGAGCAGGGGTTCGTTTTGATTTTCTTTAGTAGGTGATGGTTATTTGTGGATATGTGGGTCGTCTTGAAGTGGAAGGTATGGGTTCAACACTAGCTGGTGCTACTAGGTTGTCACCTTGAGCAATGAGCTCTAATTTGGACCAGGGCTGTTTCTACTCCTGAGAAGCCAACAGTTGGCTTTCTCATAATCTTAAAGATGTCGGGCTTCATCTGTCCCAATTTTAAAACATTACATATTCTCCCTCAACTGTGAGCCCAGTTCATAGTTGAGAATGTGATGGACATATCTAGTGAACATATAATATTCTAAGAAGTCCAAGTTTACAAGTAAATTATTATACACAAATTGTAAATACCTAAACTTGACCACATGAACCATCCCATGAACTATGAAAGAGAGGTCTTCTGGAATTCGATCCCAGCCTCCATGTTTGTTAGATAAGTTGTGGATAATAATATGAAGGAGGTATTTCCATTGAGGAAAAACCTTCCCTTTCTTGAAGGTTATGACTGAGAAGTCACCTTCATAGCCCATCTGCTCAAAAGAATAGTTTACAACAGATTTTGGGAAGAACAATTCACCTTCTGCATCATCCATTTGTAGATGAGAGTTGATGGAAGTTAGAGTGATTAAGATTGTCCTTCCCTACACTGTGGCAGACGGTGCATTCTCTCCATCCATGGTGACCTCTTGGAAGGTCCTCCAGAAGTCCAAAAGTTAATCCTCGTAGAGTGGAGGATCAATGGTGAGTGAGGTGAAGTAGTGAGATAAAGAAAGAAAGCGACAAACCTCTAAGAAACTTGGATCTTTCTTAGAGTTTAACAGAGCAACCTGATTGTGTTGCTTGTGCAACTACATGGAAAAATCTGGTTGGTTTTTGTGGTTAAGGTTGGCCATTTACGGTAGCTTTGAGGTGAAGGAAGGTAAGAACAAAGGCGGTGAGTGGGAATTTAGGTTTAGAGAATTTGCAGATGAAGAGGATAATGAAAGAGGGGGGAACCATTGGGTATATTTATATGAAATGGACTTGAGACAAAGTTAATGCAAAAGAATAAATTTTGAAGTCCGAATGTCAGTCCCACCTCTGAGAAAGTGCCCAAAAAAGATAGTTTTCTTGGAAGTTGAAACTCTTCCGGAGGTTAATTGTCTTCGAAAGTTTTTGTGAAAAACTTTAGAACCCAAATTTTAACTTCGGAAGTGAAAAATAGCTTCGAAGAAAAATTATTTTTAATATTTTCTTTTCTGAAAAGTATTTGGTTTCGGAAAATATTAAGAGTTGAAAGTTTTTTCTTAAAGGGAATAAAACTTCCGAGGCATAATTGCTTTCGGAAAAAAATTGTTCTTCAAATACATATAAGTGCTTAGAAGCATATTTTGCCTTCAGAAGAAATGTAATCATTTCTTCCGAAGGTAAATTTATTTTAAGTAGTTACGCGATTTTAATACTTAAAATTTTTCCGAAGGCAATGTTAATGTCTTCCGAAAGAAAATACACTTGATAATTTTTCAAAATGCCAAGGAATATCATTTGAAAAAGATTTTCTCCGAGGTAAACTGGGCTTACTTAGGTGATAGTTTAGACAACTTTGGACACATAATTCTTTTTAGAAATAATATAGATTAAGTTTTAAGAAAATCTATTCAAGGTTAATCATCCTAATAGCTGATAAAAGATATTTAAATCTCTGTTCATCAAAAGGCTTTATGAACAGATCATCACATTGTTCATTTCTATTAACCTTGATTAGTTTTATCAATCCCTTTTCATGATTATCTTTAATTAGATGATACCTGATTTTGATGTGTTTTGTCCTTGAGTGCTGTACAGGATTCTCTGTGATAGAGATAGCACTGTTGTTATCTATATGAATGGGAGTCTCTTTGAAGTTGTATCTATAGTCTAGCATCTGATTCTGAATCAAATCTACTTAAGCACAGCAGCTTGCAGCAGCAATGTATTCAGCCTCAGCAGTTGATGCAGATACATATGATTGTTTCTTACATTGCCATGAGACTATCCTTCCACCCAGGAATTAACATCCCCCAGAGATATCAAAGGCCTGCTAGCTATAAGATACATAAGAGACACAATCATAGCCCTGTAAAGATGTTTATCTACACACTCCCGCTCAAGATCAGGTTCAAGGGATTGGTTTCTGGCTATGGGTGTCTTTGCAATCTTACATTCAGTCATGTTAAATCTTGTAAGTATGTCATGTACATACTTTGACTGACTTATGAATATGCCATTCTCAACTTGCTTCACTTGAATTCTTAGAAAGAAATTGAGTTCTCCCATGTCACTTATTTCAAATCTATTCTTCATCAGCTTCTCAAAGTCTTTGTAGAGCTTTGTATTAGTTGACCAAAAGATAATGTCATCTACATATACCTGAACCAACATCAAGTCATTCTCTATTCCTTTGATGAATAGAGTTCCATCTATAGTACCCTTCTTGTAGCCATGCTGACAAAGATACTGAGATAATGTCTCATACCACTTCCTTAGAGCTTGTTGCAACTCATAAAGAGCTTTATCAAGCTTGCAGACATAATCAAGATGATCTAGGTCTGCAAAGCCAGGTGGTTGTTTGACATACACCTATTCATCAATCACCCCATATAAAAATGCACACTTGGCATCAAGTTGGTAGACCTTGAAGTCCTTGGATGCAACAAACACCAGGAATATCCTAACAGCTTCAAGTCTTGCTACTGGAGCAAAACCATCAGTGTAATCAATTCATTCTTCTTGTGTGTATCCTTGAACAACCAGTCTCGCCTTGGTCTTGATGATAAGTCCTCTATCATCTTTCTTATTCCTAAACACCCATTTGCTTCCTATTATAGTTTTCCCTTGTGGAAGAGGACATAGACTCCAAACCTTTTGCCTTTTGAATTGAAGCAACTCATCTTGCTTTGCTTCAACCTAACTTCCATCCTTCAAAGCCTCATCAACTTTCTTTGGATATATCTAGGATAAGAAGCAAGAGTATAGACAAATATTTTTATCATGGGTTTATCCTCTTGTTATCACCCCTTTATTAACATCTCCAGTGATGTTTATGGTGGGGTGTGACTTGTGGATCCTAAGTTAAAGGATCACAACAAGTTGATTAGACAAATCTAAATTTACGAAGTTTAAATCTGGTAATGAAGTGTCTCCTACTACATCAGCACACTTATCAAGAGAAGCTTAATCCAATGAGTACGTGATATCATTGATGTTATCTTCAATAGATTGGTTGTCAGCATCAAGAACTTCTTGATCACTGTCACCACTACTATGTCCTCTTATATTTGAAGCTCCTTCAATTGTGTTTTGTGCCTCTGGGCTAGAATTTTCATGCACTTCAGATGTATCAGCTTGATTTATCATTATTGTGCTGATAGGAACTTCACCTGTAGGGATGATCACAACTGGAGCTGAAGTAGTATTCTTGCTTGGTCTTCTCAGCTAAAATCTTGGATCAAGATCTTCTATTGATGTATTACCTATAGATCCTAAAACATCTTCCATAATATTTATAAAACAGTTTGTAACTAAATCAAGAACAAATTGCCAATCAGGACCAGAACCTTTCACACAAGGAGTGTGTACATTGAAGATAATATTGGCTGATTCTTCAACTACTCTAGTTTTGAGATTGTATACTTTATAAGCCTTAGCTTGGGAAGAGTATCCAATAAAGTGTCTATCATCTTATTTCTCAGCAAACTTAGCTACTCGATCATTGGTATTCAAGATGGTGTAGGGACATCCAAGTGATCTGAGAAAACCAATGAAAGGTCTTCTTTTGTGCCACAGTTCATAAGTAGTCTTACCACAAGTCTTGACTACTAAAACTCTGTTTTACACATAGCAAGCAGTGTTAATTGCCTTTGCCCAGAAGGTTATCGGTAGTTTAGAGTCAGATAACATGATTCTTACAGCTTCAATAAGTGTCTTGTTTCTCCTCTCAGCAACATTGTTTTGCTGAGGAGTCCTGGGAGCACTGTATTGTCTTATAATACCCTTTTAATCAAAAAATATGTCAACGATTTGGTTCTTGAATTCAGTTCCTTGATCACATCTTATGATTTTGATCTTGTGATCACTTTGATTCTTAATTTTCAGAATAAAGTTCTTCAAGATCTCAAGAGTTTCATCCTTAGTTCTAAGGAAGAAAACCCAAGTGAATTTTGTGAAATCATCTGTAATTAGTAAATAGTATGAGGTCCTTCTTAAACTTATTAAACTGGTGGGCTAAAGAGATCCATGTGTAATAAGTGTAAGGGAGTAGTAATAAAGTTCTTGTTCTTTGGCCTGTGAGACATCAAGTGTTATTTCCCTTTCAAGCATGCAACACAGTGATCATCACTTGTAAACTCTTTCTTTGGCATTCCAGTTACCAAATCATTCTTAATTACTTGTTCATATTCTTAAATTTACATGGCACATTCTTTTATGCTGAAGGAAAGACTCATCATTATTGGCCTTAGATAGAAAATAAGAAACTTCTCCTGAAGGCTATGTTTCCTGTAAATCCATCTTGTACATGTTCTCTTTCTGGGCTGCTCTAAGCAGGATATGCTCTTTAGGAATAACCATCCCAGGCTTGAGAACAATGCACTCATACTCAGTGAAAAACATGTTATTTCTTTGATCATAAAATTGGGATACACTCAGTTAATTGTACCCAAGCTCCTTAACAAAGTTCACCTTCTCAATACTGAGATTACCATTAGTGACCTTGCCCCTTCCTGTAATGTAACTTCCAGCATCTCCCCCAAAAGCAACTGACCCTCCGTCAATTCTTTCAAAATTTTAAAATAAGAAGCCATTGCTTGTCATGTGCCTAGAACAGCCACTGTTAATAATCCATACATTCTTCTTGGTCCTCAACTGTTCCTGCACAATAAAAGAGAGTTAGTTACATTTGGAAACCCAAGCCTCAATAGTCTTAGGCTCTTCAAAATGAACTGAAGACAATGCAACAGTAATTAATCGTATACTAAGACTTTGAGGATCATTTGCTATTGTTAATGAAGAATTTTCAGTCACATGGTCTTCCTTTATCTTCCACACCATCTTTGGAAGATTAGACTTGACCTTCAAAGCTTCGGAAGTTTTTACAACTTCAGAAGTTTTGGAGACTGACCCTTTGGAAGGTCTTGCTTTCACTGCAACAAGCTTCAGTGCTTCGAAAGCATTCCTTTCTTTCAAGACCAAATTTTCTTCCAAAGACAATTTTTCACTTGTCTTCATTTTCATTTTAGAGCTTTCAAAAAAACAAATAGATTTCTTCCGAAGCTTTCTTCTTCCTGCTCCTCTCAGAAATCTTTTTCCTTGTTATGTTGACAGTACTTTTAGGAATGTAGAAGCAATCCTTAGCAAGATGAGAAGTACTACCACACATAATACAGCTAACTTGCTTTCTTCTGAGAGTCTTCTTATGAATGGAAGACGGAGTTTGATCACTTTCCATCTCTATCCTCATCTTTTCAGATGTTGTAACAAGCTTCCTAGGGTGAGGCTTGCCCTTGGAGGTAGATGGTTCATGCTGTGTAGCAGTGTTACACAGCTGATCAGCCTTTATTCCTTTACAGTGATGAACTGGATATGAACTTGAACTCTTGGTACTAGATTTCAAAGTTGTATCCTCAGTTTTTGCCTCTTTAAAACCTGTAGAGATAAAAACTTGTTTTTTCTTGGAGTTGAATGTGGTATTGATCTCTTGTGCTCTCTTTGATCTTCTCTTTACTGCTCGGATCAAGTTCTTTTTCTTGGACTTTGTCATCCCCGAGATGGTCTTCTTCACTCTTTCCAGATCTATCCTTCACTATCTCATCTTCATCCTCTTTATCACTAGGATCTATAGATGGAAGCTTATCTTGACTAGCTCCACACCTTGGAGATCTTACAGACAGTAGAGTGTGTGGCGGAGCTATCTCACTAGATTCCAGTCCTTGTTTGTTCTGATAGCACACTTTAGAATGCAGGGATGAGGATATTATGTTCTTGAAGGTCTCTTCTTCAAGAACATATTTCACTGCCTTGGCTTTGCTGATACTAGCTCAGTCTTGCACTCTGTTAACTTAGTAATGAGATCTTTTATTTGAGTTATGTAGTTGGTACGCTCATGTTTAAGAGTTGAAATGGTTTTCGTTAAGTCTTCTATTTTTAACATATACTTATTTTTAGCTCTTTTGAAATCAGATTTTAAGATGTTCAAGGACTTAAGATCAGATCTCATTTCTAAGTCATAGGACATATATCTGTTTACTTTAGCAATGCTCTTAGGGGTACAAAGATGTTCCAATACCTTGGCTTCATCAAGATCTACCATCAGTGCTGGTTTGGAGACATATCTTCTACCTGGAAGCTCCAATCAAAGTCTCCTCCTTTCATAACAAGTACAACTTGTTGCTTGGGCTTATCAGTGTGTGGAGCTCCCTCAGTGTAGCTAGGCTTGGGTTATTCTTGGCCACCATCTATACTAGGTGCCTTGCATTCCCTAACAAAGTGTCCTATTTGGTTACAGTTATAACACTTCACTTTGCTTTTATCCAGCCCAAACTTTCCACTGAATTCATTGCTAGGAATTTTTTTACCTGTCCTCTTGTAAAATTTCTTAGCTCTATGAGTGAGAAGAGACATTTGTTGAACTATCTCCATGTACTTCAGATCATCCGAATGGATACGGTCCAAATCTTCAAGGGTAGAAATAAAGTTGTCTATGCTTTGATCATGAGATACAAAGGCTTGAGATGAGATTGTCTTTTGGAATAGGCTTCTAGCTCTCCCTTAGTCTCTAGGAATGTGATGAAAGGGCCCTTTGGTGAGTTGTCAGGGTAAGAGATGAAATGGTGCTATGGTTGTCTACAATCCCTTTTAACCACACACAGGGCAGAACTCTGTTGATTGCTAGAGTTGCTAGATGGATTTTGCATGTTCATCTTCATTTGGTAACCACTTAGTACGCCATACAACTTAGTAAGAGTGATGGTCTTGAGATTTTCAGTCCTCTTAATGACCAGACAATAGTGTATCGATTGTCTAGGAAGAGAAGACATGAACTTTCTCACAATATCCCTGTTCTCTAGTTTCACTCCAACATCCGCCAGAGTATCCACAATCTCAACATATCTGAAGTATTATCGAGTCATGGTTTCACCTATTTTGAAGGTGAAGTTCTCAAACTGCTGCTTCAGAAGGTCTTTCTTGTTTTCTTTGGCTCCAGTAGACCCTTCATACATCAACTTCAGTGCAACCCAGAGCTGCTTAGTAGTTTTACACTTCTTGAAGCCTCTATAGATGGCATTTGAAAGAGGAGTTTAGAGAGCAGTCATTGCTTTCTGATCAACATCTATTCTTTTCTTATCTTCTTCAGAGTAGTCAGCCACTTACTTTGGAATCATGCCACCTCCAGCAATAACTGAAGAGGTGCATGGAATATAAGATCCTATAGTAACAGACTCCCACATCCTACTGTCTTATGACTTGATGAAGCCTTCCATTCTTAAACACCAACTGTCAAAATAATTAGGAGTGATCAGTGGGGACTTTACCATGGTACCGGTTTCCATATCAGACTTAAATGCTGCCATTTAATATGTTAAGTGTTTTGTGAGAACTAAGGAGGTTTAAGATGGTGAGATCTTATAATCAAGAGCCTAGAATGCTCTGATACCAATTGCAGGCCCAATCAAGGGATGGTCAATACAATTAGTCTCACAGTAAGGAGAGTGTTGAACACTTAACAGATCAAATAGTGAACCGGATTTAAGAACAAGATGCAAAGAACACAAGTAACAGTGAGACGGAACTCAAGAACAATATATATGGTTTTTAAGAATGTTGTATATTAATTTTAAGTTTTCTTACAAGAGTTACAATGCATAAGTTCATCATAGAATACAAGACCCTAAGATACTTTATATTACATCCTACAATCGGTTATACTTGGAAAGTCAGTTGGAACATTAAAAGACAACAAAATCAATATAGAGTCAAAAGAGAGATTGCCTTTTGACTAGTGACTATGACATGTCATAGCTCACATCCTAATATATTACAAAAATGATAAAGTACATATAGTAGAAAGTTATAGACTTAAGACCTCAATGTACAATTAAAGCATGGACCTTTTCACCAACTCATGCAAGTTGGTGAGTCTTCAGAGTTACATCGGAAAGTGTGTCAGCTTTATGCAAAAGTGCATCCGAGAAAAGCATGTTCTCCTCTATCTTCGGAAGAAATCAGTCTTCACTTCATTTGGATTCGGAAGACTTTGTCTTTGAAGATTCTGAAGACTTCATATTTTGGCTTAGGAAGATTTGGTATTTGACTTCAGAAGATTTTACATTTAGAATATTTCTGATTATAGTGTAAAGCTTCCGGAGCAACTTTGGCTTTGGAAGATTTTATACTTAGATTAATTCTTACTCTAAGTATAAAACTTCCGAAGCAACTTCTACTTGATACTGAGTGCATGCATGTAGGAATCCTTTGGTTGCTTTGGTTGTATCAGCCTTTATGTTAAATTTTATAATTACCCTTTTAATATTATATTAATATAGTATAGATAAATAAGAGACAATTTGTCAAAAGAAAAAGGTAAAAAAGAAGAAAAACCCATCTTAAATGCAAATGAACCTGCTACCAAGAGTCGGCTCAATGTGTTTTGGGGGCCACTCGAATGAAAAAAATAAGATCCTTTTAACAAAATCTTTTATCAAACCCTTCTTTTTTTATCCAGGTTTAAAACCAGCAATAATAAGCTTAAAAGTATACATAAGCAATTATTAATAAACTACCAAATTAGTAATTAACTATCAAAGCACTTAACTAGTCTTTAAATTAGTAATGAACTACTTTTTTACTGTTAAATTAGTGAAATAACAGAGGCAAAATCAGAAGCGATTTAACAACCTGTTACTTAATCAAATTAGTAATGAGTTATAAAAAGCAGGCTAGCATCCAATTATTCAAATTTCTAATTGTAAAAAGCAATGAACTCTCTAACCTTGAGACTTGAGTCCTTCACAATTGAGTGTCAAATCACAGTGAACTAATCTAAATCTGCTATATCGCTTAGTCACTGCCAATCTTAACCTCCTAGCCTGCTCGATTATCAAGAATTCAAGAATCAAGATTCAATTGTCAAAACTCAACTTGACTGCTTCTTTAGTTGTTTATGGGTTAGATTTGTTCTTACTAGTATTATTGTGCAACGACAGCTCACAGCAGTGCATTTCATCATCCATCAGGAATTGGATTGTAGTCCAGCGTGTGATGTGTGGAGAAGTGGAACAAACATGAGGCTCGTGAGCGGTGAGAGTCGAGACAAGCATGACTCTTCGGTAACTCATAACCCGCTAACCACCCCATCATCAATTGCGTGGAGATGGAGACTGAGCGATGGCCGGTGTGACTCTTGGAATTTGGAACAACCAAACAACCTATGTAATTGGAAGAGTGAACGGCGAGGGCAACCATCGATTACATACATATGATTTTAAGTCCAATATAAAACAAATTTAAACAAAATGGGGACCTTAACTTTTGAGGGCCCTAGACCCAACGCACCACTCTCTATTAATTTGGGCCGACCTTGCCGCTACCTCACCAATAAAGTGTGCACCTAAGCACTCGTGTTGTTTTTTTTTTCAAACACAAACTATATAATTGTTGTTATACATGAGAAGTTCTTATCAATGA
>BJCN01007776.1:0-10730 GCA_018326445.1 Flaveria brownii | reverse complement strand
AAACTTTCAGAGAACGCAGCGGATAATTAGTAGTTTTAAAACGATTTTAAAGCTGAAATATATATGTTCTTTAAGTGACCATTAAGTGTATAAAGCAAACCCATAACAAGGGGGATCATTTTATGTGAATAGACAAGCTATGAGAGCAAAAACGAACATAATATGGTAGCCACAAAGAGGCTGCCAAGATACCTATTTCCAGCAGAAAAATGACAAAGATGAAGGATTTGGATGCTAGAAATCACGGCCAAGACTCCAAGCTAGAAGTCCTCAAGCTTGTATACCCAAAGCTTGTGAAGCACGCACCACTCTTGCTAGGGAGAGTTTACCAAAAATCAAAAACAAAGCCTCCAAAACCTGCTGTCCAAACCGTGGATTAAGAGAGAGATGGAGAGAGTTTTTGGTCTAGTTGCATGTGTGTTTTTTGAGAATGTGGAGTGATGGATGATTAAAAGACTTGTGTGTTCCAAGGACATGAAGGTCCAATAGGGAACAAGCAAAGGGGGTGGCTAACATTTTGAATTTTAAGAGCTTTCCCCTTTAAAATTATAACACATAAAATGTTAACAAGTCTTTTAACTAGATACATATACAACTAACCCATTTAATTGTATAATCTAATTACTCCCATTATTAATTTGTAATGTTATCTAACTTATTTAAATAACATTACAAATAACTCATTGAACAAGATATCCTAATAAATTGTTCCATCTCATATGCAACTTGTTTAGAAAACCCATTTTCTAAATTGGTTTTAATATTTAATTGCATGATCATATCATCAATTAAATATTAGAAGGTGTTTGCTAAGCTTGTTATTGGGTATAACCCGACTTGGATCATAACGTACTAACCACATCAATATTCTAAGTGTCTTGGGCACACAGGATCCAACATTTTCTTCATGTATTAGTATACCTTGTCATCTTGTTAACTTGTATATCCAAGAAAAATGACATTTCTCCAATAGAACTCATCTCAAATTTCTTTTTCATCATCGCTTCAAATTCCTTACACAAATCATCATTGGTATATCCAAAGATAATATTATCGACATATACTTAAACAAGAATGAGATAATCACCAGTGTTTCGTAAGAATAAAGTTTGATCAATAGCACCCCTTGTATATCCATTTGCAAGCAAATGTTCAATGAGGGTGGCATACCAAGTATGGGATACTTGATGTAAGCCATAAAGTGCATTGTCTAACTTATAAACATAGTCAGGATGATCTGGATCTTTAAAGGCAAATGGTTGACAAACATAGGTTTCTTCTTTCATCTCACCATACAAGAATATAGTTTTGATATCCATCAGATAGACAGTGAAGTTCTTGTATGAAACATAAGCCAAAAAGATACGTATAGCCTCAAGTCTTGCAACTGGAGCATATACTTCTTCATAATCAAGACCTTCAACCTAATAGAATCCTTGAACAACAAGTCTGGCCTTGTTGCGAAAAATCACATCATTTTCATCCGTTATGTTTCTGAATATCCATTTAGTTCCAATCGGCAGCTTACCATTGGAGTTCACAAAGATGCCAAATATTTAGCTTCTTGAATTGTATCAGCTCATCTTACATAGCCTCAACCCAACTATTTTCCTTTAGTTCCATCTTAATGTTCTTTGGCACAATTTGAGAAATAAAACATGTATACAAGCATGTATTTATTGATCCATATTGACTTCAAGTTTGAACACCTTGTGATAACAAACCAATGATTGATTTAGTTGGATGGTCTTTGAGAATTCTCAACTGAGGAATTGTATCTGCAGAAATATCTTCATCTAAATTAGACATATGACTAACTGGTTCTTCAATAGTATTCCCTTCTTTGAGTTGATACACATTATCTTCCTCTAGATTAATATCATTATCAACAAATAAATCTTCAATTGGAACTTGAATGCTATCAACTAGATCATCTTGAGTAGAAGAATAACTCTGATCAGAAACCTGTGAAGCTTATTCAACAACTGGATCAGAAGAAGGCAATACAGATTTAAAAACAGATTGTGGAACAACTGATACATTTGAAGAAGAAGGTGTCTGAATATTTTCCAATAATTGAAGATGACATAAGTCCAGCATCATCACTAAAAAATCTGAAATAGAAGATGACAAAGGTGGATTAGGTATAGAAACAATAGAAGAACAATTAAAAGTTTCAAATAATGAAGCATAATCGTATATCCACGAAGGAGCTGAACCTACATATATTTTGTTAGATTCATCTGATCTATATCAAATGACTCAATTATTTGTTTAGATCTTTTATTATAAACCATGTATGCAACTTTGTTGCCTAAATATCCAATAAGATAACATTTATCAGCTTTTTCATCAAATTTTGATTTTGCATCAGATGTATGTAACAAAGTACAACAACATCCAAATGTTTTGAAATATTTGACTTTGGGTTTATATATGAAAAAGATTTCATAAGGAGTCATGTTTTGTTGTTTGTTGATTAAAAATGATTCTAAACATAACATGCAGTGTTAACAGTTTCAGCTGAGAAGAAAATGATAATTTAGCTACTGATAACTTGTTATGGCAGCTTCAACTAAAGTTCTGTTTCATCTTTCAGCAACTCCATTCTGTTGTGGAGTTTCTGCAGAACTAAATTGTCTAGCTATCCCTTTAGAATCATAAAATTCATTCAGAGTATGATTTCAAAACTCTGTTCCATTATCACTTTGAATGTACTTGATGGTTTTGTTAGTCTGATTCTCCACTAGGGTCATGAACTTTATCAGCAAATGAGGAATCTCATCCTTATTTGCTAAAAAGAAAACCCAAGTACATCTGGAAAAATCATCAGTAATAACCAAATAGTATGCACAACGTCCCAAACTCAAAACGCTCACTAGAACAAATAAAACCATGTGTTACAGTTAAAGGATGGATTCAATTTTGGTATGAGCAACTGGTTAATGAGAAAGTTTATGTTATTTACCTTTTGAACATAATAGATAGTGTTCAATAAGTTGAAATTTTTTCAATGGTAAGCCCACAACATGATTTTCTCTAACCTACTTGTTCATATTTTTTTATATTTACATGGCCAAGACGACAATGTCATAACATTGAATCACTTTTTGAGGCTTTAGACTGCAAGCAAGATGCAGTTACAAATGAATGTAAACCATTCATGTCAGGTAAGTATGTGTATTTGTCTCTCGGTGTTATCAACAAAACCCATTCATCAGATATTACAAATCCAGGTTTTAGAATAAGACATTCTTTATTAGTGAAGTGTGTTGAATACTTTTTATCACAAATTTGAGAGACGCTTAATAAATTATTTTTAAGTTTCTTAACAAAATTGGCATCTTTAAAACTTAATACACCATTAGACATTGTACCTTTCTTTGTAATCTTACCTCCTCTATCTTCAGCAAAAATAACATATCCTTCGTTGTAAGGTTGTATATTATTTAACAGAGATATATTATCTGTCATATGCCTAGAACAACCACTGTAAACATGCCAAACACTATTGATAACTTGTCTTGGTTATTCCTGCACATATGAATGAATTTATTTATTTTTAGGAACCCAAGCCATGATAGACTTGAGCATATTGTTTTCATTCAAATATGATATAGATTTTAATATCATATCTCTTTTATCATTAAAGACATCATCTTCAATAATATCAGGCTCAGATTGTGTTGTTTTTGTTTGTCACTTTTGAATTGGTTGGATCAGATTTATAACCATTTTTTTGAAAGTTATTTGAATTGAAGGAGGATTGCTATCATCAACATGTAAAGATTTCTTGTTTGAATTTTCTTTAACCAAATCTCTTTTTATTTGACCATTTCTTTTATCAACGAAAGAATTTAACTGATTTGTATTCCTTTTGAATTAGGCATTTAGAAATAATTATTTTCTATTATTTGAAATTAAATTATAAAATCTTTATTTGCTTGAAAGTTGATGTTGATGATTGAAATTTTTAGCCTTATGATTTGGCTTGTCACATTCATAAAAACACATTTTATGATACACATTTTGCTCTCTTGTATTTCTCATGAACTGTTGATGATAACTTTCACAATTATCATAAAATCTGGCTTTATTATTTCTTTGGCCTTGTGATTCTTTAACAGTCTCTCTTTTCTCTCTTTTATTAAGAACTTTTCTTGATAATTCCAGAACAGTTGAGGTATTATTACTAATAGTTTGATTCATTTCTAAACCTGATGAGGTATAAACTATAGCTTTAATCTTCTAAGTTATAGGTACTGGAATAGGACCAATTTCTTTGATACCTGATCTACAAACATCTTGTTTCATAGAGTTAGAAGTAGTAGGAGATTTATGTTTAAAGAAACTTGCATTTGTTTCTTTAAAGATATGATCCTCCTTATCTATGTTGTCTTTTGAAACAAGTCTGTTCTTGAAATTAGTTTTCAAGTCAGATACTGATGTTGTGACATATTTTATTTTATTATCTTTAAAACCTACTTTTGATTTTAATTTTTGTCTTTTGTTATACATTTTAGAGCAATCATTTATTGATATAAAATCATTGGAAATTCTATTGATAACCGATAATGATTTACATGAAGTTTTTTCATTATAACTTTTATTTTCCTTAAAATCTATTTCATCATCACTTTCCTATTCTTCAACCAACCCTTCTTTCTTCACACTTTCTGCAAAATAATTGTCATGATTAATTTTAATTTTAGTTTTTATGACAGGGTCAACAGTCAGTGTAACATATACTGGAGCTATTAAGTCTGATTTTGATTGAAAATCTAATCCATAGGTCTCTTCATCTAAAGTGGGAATTGATGAAGGTAAACATGTATAATCATGAATAATAGATGGTGCAATGTTAGAGTATCAAACACCATCTTTTTCACCATTAATTTTCAGAGTCATTTGAGACTTGATTATACCTTCAACCATGTTTGAGAAAAACTCAAATTTTTCAAAAGTTATTTTTGCAGATAAGAGTTCACCGTTAAGTTTATTGATTTCTAAAGTAGTTCGTTGTTACGTGTTGTCAAATCCTTTATGTTACAATCTTTATCATAAAGACTTAATTTTAATTGATAAATCGATTTGTTTAATCTTCTACTTTTCTTTAAAAACTTTCTACTCGTTTTCATATTTACAAGCTTGATATTGAAGTTTTTCAACTTCTGGAATCAACAGTTCGTTGTTTAATCATTCTATCTTTTCTTTAAAAATTTTCTCTTTAGATATGACATTTACCATAAAGGCTTTCAGTTCCATCTTTTCTTCTGCTTTGGATGACGGAGTGATCTTAACAGCATTGACAGTGTAATCACAAGCAGGTGCCGGAGTTTCCTCAATAGTATTCATAGTCTTTACGTCTTTAGCTGGAGTAAACTCAACAGCCTTTTCTTCAATTTCTTCTTTTCTATCTACAGTCACTTTTGATCGAGCTTGAGAAATCTCAACAACTTTTTCATTAAGCACCCTTGTAAGATTCTCACAAACTTATTTAGCAAATATTACCTTTATCAAATCATCAGACACAAATTCTGCAAGTATATTCTCATTAGCACTTTCTTCATCAGTTTGAATTTCAGCTAGCAAAGCAGTAGAAGTTTGATATCCAGAATCTCCATCATGTCTGACCAATCATATTCTTCATTAGTCTAAGACACCAGAGCTTTGTTGTTTGATATGCATGCTTTATCTCCCTTTGATTCTACACAGTCACCATCTTCTTTCCAATATCAGTTTTATTTGACCTTCCCTCAGTACATTCTCTTGCAAAGTGACTCAGTTTGTTAAAATTATAACATCTCAAACTTGTTTATAAACTCAATCTTGCTCGAGTTGTTAACCAAACATTTTCTTCCCGGTTCTTCTTGCAAAATTATTTTCCTGATACAACACCATAGCCATCCAATTCTTGATATCATTCTCTTCAACATCGTTAGGATTAACATGTTGCAAGTCATCAACTAAGACGTTTGGTGCTCTTAAGCTATTTGAATGATTTGCTTGTTTGGGGTAGGAATTTACAACAAATGCTTGTTGTGTGGGTTGAGTAGATTGACTTTGTGGATAAATTTGAGGTTGTGGTTGAGATTGCATTGGATTGTAATGGTTTTGATGAGAGGCTTAAAACTGAGGCATAGATGGATCTTTGACATTTGGATTAACAGAATTGGCTGCTTGTTGTTGATATAACTGGGAACAACTGACATAGTAATTGAGATTACTAGCTATTTTTGCATATAATGCAGATGCTTCAGCTCCTATTGTGTTGATATAATTAGCAGCTCACTGCTTGTCATCTATTTCATATGACTTGATGGTTGAAACAAGATCGTTGAGGGACAAGGTGAACAGATCCTTGGTTAGTTCAATAGCTTTTTGTTTAAAGAAATATTCTCCAAGATAATTCCAGCACTCTTCATCTTTGTTATCAGCTTAACAAATCTAGACATTTGAGCCTCTAAAGTTCGATTAAGTACATGCTTAAACATATTAAACTCTTGGTTCAACATGTCCTTTCGGCTTTCCCTCATATCCTTATTGCCCATTATCTGCTCTTCCATCGCATCCCATAAATCTTAAGCTTTTCTGTAATCCTTGAACTTTTGAGCAATATTAGTAGTAAGTGCCATAGTGATAGCAGCATACGCTTTGTCATCAAGCTCAAGTTTCTTCATGTCTTCCTCATCCCAGAGGTGTTCCGGTTTAGGCACCCACTCTCCATTCTCATTGTTATAAACAGGAATATACGATCCTTATTTAATTAACTGCATCATCTGAGGTTCTTTGTCAATAACATGATTTTCAAAATGATAAACCCAGTCGGGATAATCTTCTTCTCTAAGAGGTCTACGGGGGTTTTGTGCTAGTTTCAAACTTGAAGTTTTCGCACGAAGATCAAAGTTCTCGCATGAATAGGCACCAACTTCTTGCGCAGATAGTTTTCTAACTGAATTTTGCAAAGAAAAAAACTTCTTGCGCAAAAGGAATCTTTGTAACAAACTTTTAAACAAACGTTTGCAAAACACACATTTCTCGCTGGAATAAGAACTTTTTACGTGCAATCAGCAAGTTATTGCTTGATCCATTTTCATCCTAATTTTGAATATTCCAACTTCAGTCTTTCACCAAATTGTTCAAAATTGATTAATTAAGCTTTCAATTAGTGATTTAGGTTCAGTTTTGATCCTTAGTGTCTCTAATTGATTCAATTTAGTTTGTTTAATCACATGAGCACCATCAACTCTTCAATTACCAACACAATAGCTCTCAACATCTTCAAACGTGATAAAAAAACAGAAATGAAGTTGATCTTCAAAGAATTCTAAATTGGAGCTCAAGAACACTTTAAAACACTCTTCAATTTTTCAAATTAATGGATCTATAGCATACCAAGCTCTGATACCAATTGTAAAGATCAACACTTTATAAAGCAGATCGATCTTGTGACAAGAACATGGAATATAATCATCATGTTAACAAGATTGAATGAGAAATAGATGAAGAAGAATGTAAATAAACTTTGATGTATATTGCTTTCTGATTTGAATGACTACAATTATATGCGAAATCAGAAAGATGAAAAATCTCTCTTAATTACATCAACTAATTCCTATTTATACTAAATTATAAACTTTGCGCACAGTTCTCGCGCGAGATGTACTTCTCGCGTGACAACTTTTGGTTCTCGCGCGACTAGATTCTCATCATCTTGATTTGATTTTTCGAGCCTCTAGGTTCAATCTCTATACTAATTGAGACTGATAAGTGTTATAACTCACTTGTTGTAGCATTTGAGGGAATAATCTCAGGTACATGCACTCGAGGCCATAGCTGAAGTTACCGAGAACTGGCTTGCATTGGCTGAGCTGATAATCGTGAAGGTAGTGGCCCAAATTGCAGCTGCCAACGCACCACATAATGAAGCTACAGAAGACCCAAAAGAAGATCCTAAATAAGACCCTAAAGAAGATCCCAATAAGAATGAGAATGCAGATGTTGTGTCTTTAGTGAACAATGCTAGTTGATTTGTTTACTTTATAAACCTAGATGAGCAGGGTTATTTCTATCCAACTGATATATTTTGGATTTTGATGGTTTTATTGAACTACTTTTTATCCTTTACAACTTATTTTTATCAAGGATTATTATTTAAATATTGATTGTTATGTTTATGTGATTACGTGATTGTTTACCTTATACATTATAATGATTATATGTTGGATATTTTCTAATTTTTATATATTGTTAACGCAAGAATCATGCCTGGACGAAGGAGTGGATGTTAGGGTGGACGTGGTACCATCACACCCAATCAGAATTAGAGGTTGTCATCAATGATCAAGTGATAGAAGCAATAACGACATATGAGCCGGCCAGGAATTAGGCAGCTTAAAATTAAGCTCGAATCCTCGAGACGGAAATAACAAGGAAAAAAAATTCAATAGACACTCGATTAGTATGATATAGTTTGGCACTAGAAGTTAAATTTTGACGAAGATGTGGAACATGTAAAACATTGCATAGATGTAATATTCTTTGTGATGCAGAAGGTTGTGTATGACCAATGTGGGTAATTCGAAGTGTTTTAATGCCACACAATACTTTCTCATTCGGCCTTCCATATTCAAAAATTCTATAAAGTAAAGATCGATTGGAGGTAACATGATGCGAGGCCCCGTTTTCAAAGAGCCATGTTGATAAGCCTTGTTGTGGTCGAGAGATTGTAAGGTGTGCAACCAGATTTGAGCATGAACTGATATTGATGTTATTTTCGCTTTAAAATGAGTAAGCTTGCGACAATCTTTTGTATCATGACCTGAGATATTACAAAAGTTGTAAACTGATGAGTTTCGATTGGATTGAAGGATGTTATATGTTTGTCGGTTTGAGTGATTTTGTTAGCACTAAATATAAGAAAAAGGGGAAGAGAGTTATCGAAGGAAAGAGACGAGAGATTGGAGCCAATTTTCTGATAACTTTCATAAATCCAAATACAAGAATTTAATCATGCTGGGAAATCAAGGTTCAACACCCCACTTCCTTATTTCATGCCACTACTATCCTATAATGCATAACTACCTTACCCCACTAACATGCAGAGACCAATTCAAACAAACAATTGAAATTACAATTAAAAATGCAAAAACTGGACATATACTTGTGGCCTTGCAGCTCAAGTAAGCAGTCAGCTGGGCTTTTAGATTTCTCTCTTGGGCCGGCCTTGAACCAAAGGAACCAATTGGGCCTCTTCATCTGATGGACCAACATGGGTTGTATCATTCCCTCCACCATGAAAGGGTACATTGTCCTCAATGTCGACCAAAAATGGAAACTGAAGTTGCAAGTCATCCAAATCTTCCCATGTTGCCTCTTCCAAGGAATGCTTTTCCTATTTCACTAGCAGCTGCGTTTTCTTGTCCGGTAAAGTGCGAGAGTCGATGATCGATTTTGGAAGAAACGCATGTTGATCGGCCGGGTTGAATTTGGCGATATCGCTTGTGTGTTGCGAGACAGATCCATAGCACGGTTTCAGCGGGGAAACATGAAATACCGGATGAATTTTCGACTCCAGTGGCAATTCCAGTCGGTATGCGACGTTACCGATGCGTTCAAGCACCTTGTACGGGCCATAAAATCGGCGACCCAATTTTTGATTTCCGCCTTGCTTGAGTGAAGCTTGGCGATAATTCTGTAGGCGAAGGTAAACGAAGTCGTCGACCGCAAATTCTTTGTCTAGTCTTTTCTTATTCGCTTGGTGAACCATCTTTTCCTTTGCCTTCTCAATGGATGATTTTAAAACACTTAGTAGCTGTTGGTGTGCAATTAACGATGCTTCAATAGAACCTGTTTTGTGGAACCCGGAGTATAATCATGAAGTGAAGTTGCGTCTCTGCCATACAAAGCCTTGAATGGAGTCATATTGATTGCTGAATGATGATGTGTATTGTAGCAAAATTCCGCCAAATAGAGGTACCTCTCCCAGCATTTTGGTTTGTCAAACACGAAAGCACGTAGGTACATTTCAAGGCATCGAAATTGAAGACTTCCGTTTGCCCGTCCGTTTGCGGGTGGTAAGCACTGGAATGAGCAAGCTTGGTTCCCATCAACTTAAAAAGTTCCTGCCAAAACTTACTGAGGAATAATGGGTCGCGGTCCGAAACTATTGTTTTGGGTAGGCCATGCAACTGATAGATCCCACCCATAAAGATAGATGCCAAAGAGAGAGCCGTATAATGGGGAGTTAGTGATATAAAGTGCGCATACTTTGATAACCGATCGAAAATTACCCAAATTGAGACCTTACCTTTGGACGAAGGAAGATTCATTATGAAATCCATGGAGATATCGTGCCACGGATGGGTTGGAGTGGGTAGCAGTTGTAACAGACCATAAGGCTTGTGAATTGGATGCTTGATTGCTTGGCATACATCACATGCTTTGACAAACCAGGATGCGTTTTTCTTCAATCCTGCCCACGTAAAAGATGCTGAAAGGCGCTTGACTGTGGCGTTGATCCCGGCATGACCACCGAGGAAGGACGAGTGGAATTCATGTAGTAACCGCTCACGTAGGTCTAAAACAGGTGGTGTGGAATTCATGTAGTAACCACTCACGTAGGTCTAAAACAGGTGGTATAAGAAGTTTGCCATGGATGTACACTAATCCATCGCGGAAAGTATGATGTGGGAATGAAGCTGGGTCGGTGGTGATGTGTTCCACCAGTT
>BJCN01007752.1:4108-16423 GCA_018326445.1 Flaveria brownii | reverse complement strand
ATTTATAAGTAAGCGAAGCATGGTATGAATTTGTAAAGGTATGCATGGCATGTATATTTGGGTACACCTTTTGTTGGTCTAAAATTTTGTTGGTTGAAGTGGGTGCACGTGGGATAGACAAATATATTATAATGTGCATATGAATATAGTGTTAATAGTAATATATGTATATATTCATATATAGTATGTGTTGTTGCGAAGTGACCCAGAAGCCGAACACGAAACCGTATCGTATTATAATTTTGGGAAGCTATATTAATATAATATCAATGTAAATTCAGGTTAATTGAAACCAAACCCTTTGTTCTTACATTTGACTGTTGGTGTGCACTCGAGGTGAATTCTCAGCCACACTTTACTTATTTTCTTGGGGTGAAAGAAACGTGTGTTCAAATTTATTGTCATTGATCAATATTACTGTAATATCACTTGTTTACTAGTGTTATACCACTTAAGTCCTCATACTTGAACCATTAATGTACGTGTTATAGCGAGGTAATTCTGAGTAGATCTACTGGGTTCGACAAACCTCACCCGGGCTAGTCGCACTAGCACAACGTTTGTCAAACAAGTGTTTAATTGACCTAATTTTTGTTGCTGTGACTTGGTATTTACAGCCGAGGCGTTCATTTACATTGTCAGCTTTGATTGCGAACTCATACACTTAGTAACTGGTTAAGTAGACTAGCTATCTACAGATATTACTTTGTTTACTGTATGTGTTTACTTTATGTTCTGTTTATCAAAATCTGTGAACTCACCAACCTTGTGTTGACACTTAGCATGTTTCTTTCAGGTCCATAGGGCGTGCACGATAGGATCACATCATATGCATTCATCGTTGTCTGGATCAACTAAAAACATTTGCATTTTCTACATAATATACTTACTAGGTTTTGCGCGTATTGCGTTGTTTGAGTTACAAATTAATACGCTTCCGCATTTACTATTGTGCTTTCTTAATTAACTCTGATTTGGAAAGTTTTATTATTAATGAGTAATTATGTTTTTATAAATGTATGTCATTTAGTGTAACTAGTGGCTGGGATCCTGGTATGCCACGCGCCTAACGGTAATACTCCATTTGTGAAAATTGAGGGTGTGACAGATTAGTATCAGAGCCACTCCTGTGCCATTTTGGATGTGGGACATACCTCACCGAGGATGGTGACTTCTCAGGCTCATCGAGGACGATGAGTACAAGGGGGTGATTGTGACACCTTATATAAATCCCATATCGGCCGTGGACAGGAGGGATTCTGGTTCATAAGGAATGTCTGGTCTCTAATATCACCAACACGTTTTAGATGTATTGACTGTGGATGAGAGGAAAATTTTACAGTTAAGCGTGCTCAGGTGGAGCAATCCAAGGATGGGTGACCTCCTTGGGAAGTTTTCACCCGAGCAACTAAAAGCAAATCTGTGAGCTTCTCATGGGCAAAGTGGACAATATTGGTGGTGTGAGGGGCCGAGTGTTACATTTGACTGTTGTTGTGCACTCGAGGTTAAATGGAACCAAACCTTTTGTTCTTACATTTGACTATTATTGTGCACTCGAGGTTAAATGGAACCAAACCCTTTGTTCTTACATTTGACTGTTGTTGTGCACTCGAGGTGAGTTCTCAACCTATTGTGACACCCTACATAAATCCCATATTGGCCGTTGACAGGAGAGATTTCTGGTTCATAAGGAATGTCTGGTCTCTAATATCACCAATGCGTTTTGGGCGTATTGGTTGTGGATGAGAGGAGAACTCTACAGTTAAACGTGCTCAGGTGGCATCAATCCAGGGATGGGTGATCTCGTTGGGAAGTTTTCACCTGTAACATCTTGTAATTTTGATTAATTAAAAGTTAGTTTTGTTATAATTATAGTAATGACAATTGTTACCTAATATGAAACTTATGGGTTACGTTTGCATATGAGTTTAATTTGTCTTCAACTTGAAAGTTTATAATGATAATTATTATATAATAAATAATAATAATAATAATAATAATAAGATTAATAACTTATAAATAATTAATAGGTTATAAAATAGTTAAATCTTAAGGTTAGATTAAGTTAAGGGGCCTTATTGTCAATCTGGAAACTTTAAATACAAGGTTTGTGCATGAAATAATAAGAAATAAACCGTAGGGACCAAAGTGTAATTTAGCAAAACCCAACCCCCACCCTTCTGTTCACTCCCGTATTTCCGGCCGAGCTCCGGCCATACTCCGGTCGAGCTCCGACCACCCCCAAAAACCATCGAAAACAGTCGATTTTAATCCAAAAACCATCCCAAATCATTTTAGAACATGCTTCGAACTTGAATGCACCCATAAATTGCGTTAAATCACCGGTTACCAAGCTAATCATGAACATAACCGAAATACCTTTAATCATATAGTCGTTTGAGCATTAAACTTTGATAATAACCTAATTAATCGCACATGAACGATCGTTTAACTATCTATAATCTATTCTCAGTTCCAATTTCACTTGAAACAAACACACACATCAAATCCGATTGACACTTTCATCGCAAACCTGCAAATACTCGAACTTCATTATCTGAGCATCAAGAACTGAAATTGATAAGGGGCTTTGAGTCAAGAACATTATCCAAAGCTATCCACCAGCTTAATTTGATTATTATCATCAATTGCTCTTCAATCGTACTCAACTCGACCTCGGCTTGTTCTTCATCTGTTCTTAACATCAAATCAATTCCAATCGGGTAATTAAACATAACTATACACTCGATTTTATATGGGAAACAAAAGCCCTATGTTTGATTTCATTATCAACAACGAATTCGAGTTCAATTGATTCGATCTTGGATCTAGGGTTCTAATGATTCGGGGGAAATGGCTTAAAGGCGTTTAAAATCACTTGGAACCAAGTGATGCCACGGCTGTATGCCTTGGTTCACTGGTTCCCCATTTGCTTGTCCACCTTGAGGTCCCGGGTTCGAACCCGGGCACCCTCATATTTTTTTAAAAAGGCTTTTTCAGCCTTAAAATAATTATAGAAAATTTTAGAAAAATATAAAAATAGTTTTTGTAAACTTTAAACATTCTTAAAGACACCACATAATTTTCTGTAAATTTTTCAAAAATTTATGTAATTATATATCTTTTAATAAGATATTATAACAAAGGTTATTTTAGGTTATTTCTTATAAAATGGACTTTAAATAATAGTATAAATTGATAAATTATTATTGGTCCAAACGTTCATTTCAAATAATATAGTTTAAAACTGTATTTATTTCTTTTAGTTTTAAAACTTTGTTCTATACATTTTCCAAGTTATTATAAATGTGCTTTTCACATCATATAACATAAAAATATAATTTTCAAGAAACCATGAATGATTTTCAAATGTTAAAGGTAAATATTTGACAAGCCCCAAAACCCACTTAGAATCCTAGTACTCGTTGATTCGTTAAAACTCCTTACAATAAAACTTAAATCTTGTAAATATAAATATATATTTTAGGTACATTGTGAAGGGCTACGTTGAAACGACGCTTGTTGTTATTTCTTATTAATCATCAAATATATACTTATTTGATCAAGTGAGTATTTCTATTCCCCTTTTTCATATTTTCACACTTTGGGGTGAAACATGTTACATTATAAACTTTGCACTTGTAAACACGTTTGATTCTTGTAAACCTATGGCAATTTACTTGTATGTTGTGGTTAGTTGAACTTTGTGACTACCATGTAATGTCGAATATATGTACAATCATTAACTATTGCTAGCCTAGCGAAGTCATAGATCTACGGGCCAGACAAGTCTGCTTGGTTGATCCAAGTCACTTAGCTAATCGTATATACTTTTAAACGTTTGAGACTTGTAAAACTTTGTCGAGATTTGATTGTGCATTTATGTCTTACATCCCTAGTTTACTTTGTTCTCTAATTTACAACATGAATTGCCATCTTTTATATACTTATGTATTACAAACTATGGAAATCTCACCAATATTATTGTTGACCTTTTATTTTTAACATGTTTCAGGAAATACTCAAGCTTAATTTCTACTCTTTGAAGCTTACACATCTAGGAATGGACCTAGATAAATAAATGGAATAAATGACTTGTTATGTTTATTTTAATTTCTTTGAGACTTATGATTGTAATGGCACTATTGGAATTTATGATAATATATATTTGGGATTATTAATAGCGTTATGTGGCTGTGAACGATCTTAACCTTCACACCTCGACGTTTCCGCCGTCAAGGTTAGGGTGTGACATCACCCAAGCAACCAAAAGCAAATCCGTGAGATTCTCGTGGTCAAAGCGGACAATATTGGTGGTATGAGGGGCTGGGTGTTACAGATTGGTATCAGAGCCAATGGTTATAGCGAACTAAAATGATTTTTTGCATCTCATTTGCATTGCATTTTAGACTATAGCTGGATTTGTATTAGTTACACATATATAGATTACAAAGTTATACTTGCTTGTTTTGCTTACCTGAGAACTGTTTGCCTTGGCATATTGCTATGAGCATTCGACTACAGGGATGATGCCTTCATCTTCTTATGCTAAGTCTAACGGGAAAAGGCCAGTTTTCCCAGATTCCCCATTGTTACTGCCTATTCCTTAGCGCTGGTGACTCCGAGTTACTGTGAGTCACGAGAAGGTTACTTATGAATTACTTATACCTTACCTTTTACCTTAAACCTCTCAGAATTAGATACCGTATCCTTGGTACTGGACTTGGATGGTTCATCGGGAGCAAGTCCTGCCTCCTGTTAAATGTTTTCTCGGGTGAGAGATACTTATGTCATGCTTTCTTTACATACGTTATAATTTCTTCTCTACCCTATGGAGCAGGAAATAGCTGCACTGGTGACTACTATAGACATTGGTAGTCAACTTATCAGGGTTTACATACGATAATGCTATCTTACTCATCTGACCTGACTACTATTTACCTGTTATGTCATGCGTCTAACGGTAATACCCCGTTTGTGGAAATTGAGGGCGTGACAACAATTTCTTAAATCAATTAATAACGTAAGTTCCTTTTTAATGTTAATGTTTCTAGTTTAGTTGTTTCTAACACTTTCCTATGATTCTCTATGCATTCAACATATCTCTTACCCTTATTATTAAGGGTGATTAGGCATTCTTTTATTTATATTTTTGACCGACCACACGACATCAATCAGTTGCCTAACTGTTCCTAAAGGTAGGTTAAAAACCCGGTTTGGAAATTTTAACCCGACTCGGATCATAAGAAAACCGATTTCGCCCTAACCGTACTAAACCAACCCAAACCGACAGTTTTAGGCCGGTTCGACCCCCTGCCATCTTAAACCATCTCGAGGCAAGCTTTGATGACAAAAGAAGTAAATATGCGGGCTTATAATGTTGATACGATTCAGGAGCAAATGATGTATTTTGTAATTTAAGAAAGCTTGTCATTTAAACATTTCGACCACAAACCATTGACTTGACTCATTCAACGAACTCTTCAACCGTGTTAATGTAAGTCATATTACTCTTCGAAGAGATCGTTTATAAATATGAAAAAAGCTAAAAATGAATTAATACTTATTTTGATAATGTAGAAAATGATGTTAACTTTACTTGTGACGTCTGGTCAACTCCACACGGTTCACCGGACTCATACAAACCCGACATGCGGAAATTGATGAAACAACGATTATGTTTGAATTGTTTGATTAACCTCACACCGTGAAAATTTATCTTATATTTTAAAAAAAGTTATTAAAACATATAAATTGGAAACAAATTTTTTTTCAATATCTTTTGATAACGCGTCAAATAATACACGTGCAATCGAACAATTAAAAAATATAAACCGGCTTGTAAAGGTACTTTTTTCTATAGTAGTTATGTTGCACACATTATAAGTTTAACCATTTAAGACGGTTTAAAAATGATTGAACCAATAAAAGATGCTTTTAAACAAATGTTACATAATATTTTTAGCTCCAACAAAAGATATATTTGATATCGAAAATTTGTAAAGAGATGAATTCCATACGTTTAGCTCCAAATTGAGACGTATCTACAACATGAAATTCAACTTATAATATGTTTAAAAATGTGTCAAACAAAAAGATAACCTATTAGCATTTCATAATATTTTAGTGAATCGTGGTTCGGCTACACCATTTGCTCTATCGGGTTGGGCTATTATTGTGAAAATAACTAAAATGGTTCATATTTTTAAATCTGTAACAACTTACTTATCATAAGTTTATATCCCATGAGTACTTTGGTACTTAAGCACATATATAATGACTACAATACTAAATGAATTATTGTTTAGAGGACCAAAATTTTCTGATATGATACCACAAATGATAGAAAAACTTAAAAATATTTTTAAAAAATACCTGTAGTTATTACATGTTCTGTCACGTTAAACACTTGCTTAAATAAAAGGGGTTGAAACTTTATTGGAAAAAACAATTTATGATTTAAATTTATTGAATGACGACTCATTTTATATTCAAACCGTAAAATCTAATTTTAACCAAGAATTATCTAATGTGTTTGATGTAATTATATTTTAAAATATGGTACCTCAAAAAAAATTACGATACAATGAGAAACGTGATATTTACGAGAAGTTTAAGTGATCCAATGTATGTTTTGTATAATACTTTACTAAATGAAAATATTAAACCCAACGAGGTAACACCCTGAGTTTAGTACCGAACTTGGGAGGTATGGTGATATGTACTTTTTATCCAGTTTTAGTGCACAAGATTTTAAAATTTTTGATATGTTTGCTTGGTGAAAAGGCAAGAAAGATCAATTTTCAATCCTAGCTGCCATTGGGCTGAGATTTACTAACCGTCCAAGATTTTTCATTAGCTTTGAAATCTATTTTGTAATTAGTGACAGGGTTGTATCCATACAGAGAACAAGTCTGGTTCCTCTTGCGGTCGAGATGTCCATTCACTTGAAATATTATTTAGATGCGGCCGAAAGAATTCAAGATAAAACATCACTCGAATGTGAATTAGAATATGAAACCGAGATATACGAGGACGAGGTAGAAAGTGGATTGACACCTGAAATTACCGAAGATGAAGTCACGTATCATGAATACTTATGTGCTAGTTCGGGCTTCGGGGGCAAAGATTCAAAGTGTTATGCGGGATTTTTTTAGTTATATTGTCTTATTTAATTGTGGTTTAAAAGATAGATATATATAATGTTAGGACTTTGTAACTTTTTTTTAAGTTTATAAGTCTTTAATCTTTAATATTAAATAAAGTAAGAGAATTTTTATTATATTATTGTATTTAATTGTGTTTAAAAAAAACCAGTTTTTTTACCGGTTTCGGCCCTAACCGGTTAGGAACCGACCCAAATCGGTTGGGATAGGCCAGGTTGGGAGTATTTTCCCTCAAACCGATTTAAACTAGAACCGGTTTAAAGCCAAATCGGTATTGATCAATTTTGACCAAACCAGTTGGGTTTTAAAAACCGATATGTATGCTTCTAACTGTTCCTATTATCCTATTTAAATCATGTTTAGTAAACTAGGTTTCATTTTTTTATTTTCACTTAAGAATCTTATTTACCTGTTAATTTAATATTTCATACTCCATATTTTAGATATATATTTAGTTAAAAATTTTGCAATATTTATAACGTCATTTTTTTGAACGACAAATGTGTGATCCTGCTTCGGAAAATAGGTGTTATCTTAATCGTGCCCACCTATTCGTTACCAGCCGAGACTGCACCCCCAACCCACCCAGGAGGAACCCATTGTGAGAATACCCATTGGCTCCACTCTGAGTATTTTTTATGTATGTAAAGTTATATATATTTTCAGTAAGGTTTTTTCACACAATTGAGTTTTAATTTAAAAAACGATTATCACTTTTAAATTAACTAGATGCAATAGGCAAGTGCACCTATCGCATATTAGTATAGTTTTAGATAAGAACCGAATATCGATTGGTGGACACAATAACTTCTAGTACTAAATCATCATCAATATTCAACTGATCAATTGAGTTTGGATTTGCAAATATTGAATTAACTAAAATGATTAGCAAGCTGAACTAATAAATCAAGGAAGTAAAGATGAAGATACACAATCAATTAAAAATACAACTTGGACTTTGATTCCGTTTAGCAATAAATTAACAACTAGCACAAACTCAATGTGAGATTATTTTTTACACATAATACATGGAAGTAGTCAAAAACCCCGTCAAGTATATCTAGACATATAATCATTCGAAAAGCTAGAATGATAAACACAGAATAACCACCTAAAGTTATGCCATGAGAAACTAATAATACAATTATGTCAATGTTGAAGACAAACTAGACTCTCATTAGGGTTACCTAGTTTCAAATCTTTGCAAAGTTAACACGATAAATACATGATAACCACTTTAACTTGCGTAAAATAGACAAAACTGTAATTACACTTCAACTCATAAACTTCATACCATGATTACAAAACAATTCATAACTAGTGATAAGAGAGATTCATGACACACACCATGATTTTCTTAAACATAAGCATAAGGATGCACATTTGACCAATTTTACTAATTTTCAACCTTCATTTATGATTTCTAGTCAAATGTCACAAAATTACATACAAAAGATGCCTTGTAAGAACATGAGGTTTCCAACATAACATGCTTACAACACCCATAAGGTTTAACATTTCACCAAACTAGAATAAACACATATAATCATTAATAATGATCAAGCTTCATCATAGCATCAACATAAACATCACCAAGAATCATGTACAAGTTGTTAAATCATACTAAGTTTCATGTAATCCAAGTGATAATAAGTGTTTAGCCCAAGAGGCTTATAAAAAACACGCCCAAACTCAAGAAAATGGAAGAACTTATAGTAGATCTAGAGGAATTCAAACCAATTTAAGAGGAAATAGGGTGAATGATGTTAGTCCTACTTGAAAGTATGAAATATTCAATCTTGGTCTTCAAATCTATCAAGAACACTTAAAATATACCTAAAATCACCTAAAGGGTGAGAGAAGTTAGGGTTTGAGATAATTTGAAAGTTATGTTGAAATGGGGGTGAATTTAGGTTAAAAACCTGATTCTGTTTGGCACATGGGTGTGTAGGATATGTGAGTAGGTTGTGTAGGTTGTGTAGACTGTAGTTTTCCACAGAATCATGCTTCACAGCGACATGGCTATATAGGGGTGCCTACATTCCCTCGTCAAGAGGTTTTCTTCACAAAACTTTAGTTTTTATTCAATTTCCAACAAAAATCATCAAATGACCACCAGGGACTACAACATTGAAATATAACATAAATAAATGTATAAATAATGAATTTACAATAAAAATACTTCAAATGAGGAATAATATGTATTGTTAAAATGTATATTTATTCACATGTCAATTTTGCTCAGAGTGAGACTTGAATCCATGACCTTAAAATATTTACATGTCATAAGTACCTCGCCTTAACCAATTGACTAAGAATCATGGGTATTTATAACATCATCTAATTCTAAATTTTGGTCTGATCATTAAACAGACAAGGCAATTAATTCGATGTTTGATCTGATTCTATAAACATTAAAGAAAGGTGGTGATGATGTGGTGTCGTAACATAGAATGATAAAAGATGACATATGGGTATGCCCCATGGTCTAGTACCATTTTTAGGAACAATGACACCAACTTAAAGATGGTACGGTTTCATAATAGCTGTCACATGTGTCCGTTAATTAAAAGTTACACAAACATATAACACATCTACAAGATCGTATAGATGTCTTGATCTCTAGAGGATGTATTAGATAGTGTATATTCAATAGAATATAATTCATTTTTTCTTTATTTTTAAGCTAATTTTCACTTATTATAACATATTTTATAGTGAAACTTATTATAATTTTACGTTAATCAATTAATTATATGTCATAAGATTCAAGTAAAATTTGTTATATAAACTCTACTAGGTTACAATCCCGTGTAATACACGGGTTAAATAAATTTACCGTTACATGAATTATAATATAAAAAGTTATGACTTAAATATTGTATATTATATGGATTGAACAAACTCTCATGTATTACATATTTGAAAATTTAAAGTTAACATATTTGAAATTTTAATAATGGACAGTTATTAATTAATAAATAGTTATTATAGGATTATAATTAAGAGGAGAGAGAAGCGGGAAAACCAATTATTAAATGGCTTAGAATGATGTCAAGTGTCCGAATTTATTTTTATTTATTAGTATAGATATTTCTATCATTTCCCTATTAGAACTCTTAACATTCATTATCCTCAAAAATATCATATCACCTTTCCTTAAAAACTACAAAGTAATGTTGAGTTTCTATGAAAACAATCCAACCTAAGGTGATTATTTTTCCAACATGACATTATTAGTAAAAACTATCAAGTATACTACTTGTCATTATGTCTATATTATGGAGCCACATGATATTTTATTAACACTAAATGATCAGAACAAACAAACACATGTATATTCATTTAAAACCATATACAATCACGTTAAAACACATCAGGTAAGTATAAAAGAACTCAAATGTAGATTCTTTTGTCACTTTTATATGCTACGGGTATGTTTATGACTTCCATGTAAACAATTTATCAAGTAAGGCTAAGGATTTAGTCTTCATTCATCTTGTATTACTAGAGACATGGCACGTGTTCACACATGTATTGATAATAGATGCCATATACAAGACCAATATAAAACCACATATACAACGTACTCTTTATACAAAAACAAGGAAAATGAATGTATGACAGAATTAGATCTTGATCCTTCTTAGACCTAGCAATACAAAAAGAGTGAAAGTGGATAGGAGTACAAGCGCATTTCAAACGAAAGGTGAATTTCCTTGCTTGGAATAAGAAAGAGTGCAACCTAGCACTACTACTTAGTTAGGGGACTAAGACCCATGGCCGACTTATAAGAAGATTCTACGACAAGCAAGAGAGTCCACAAAACTTAATTTATTCACACGTTAGGATCGATCAGTGGTCTATATATGATTGCGAGACCATTGAAAATGCACTTATTAAGGAAGAGAATGAAAGATTGATATCATATTGTAACCAAGATCCAAATCTAAAGCTAGAATCAAAGGTAATGCCATGGGGAATTGAAGGTGGTGGCATGCATTGGTTTGAAATAGAGTATTTTCACATAAGCTATATTGAATGCCAGTAATATACCGGTAACATGATGAATGAAAGCGTTACCGACCGAATAACATCTATACTACTACTATTATTATTATCAAAACATGTACTGGTACTTTATGACTTTTGACCAATATCAAACAATACTTTATTTTTTGGTTACGTCATATTGAGTATCGGTACCATAACGAACCGAGTTATGTTAAGAATAATGTATTTTTGATGTCTTAGTATCAGTATCATCAGTTGGTGTCAATATTTATTTTTATGGTTTACAATTGACGAAACATGTTTTGTTTCTTTTTAAATATAATGTTTAGTTGTATTTCAGATACATTTATTTTTCTCTGCATTTCGCTATAACTTTCTTTCTTTAGCTTCCAATCACGCCAACACACAACTACATAAGTTAACAATAAACATGTTTGAATGATTGACTATTGAGTTTGGATGTGGACTGTGGGACCGGATTGTATGTTACTTCACACCACTGGAATGTAACTAATATTCTAGTCACAATAAACATTTCCAAATAAGATCACATGAAATCTATTTTTTATTAGTGACTTTTTTAATATTCATTGAACATATTAAAAATAATATTAAAACTTATATTCATCATAAAGGGAAGATACAATTCGCCCCTTTCATGATTCTTTACGTCCTGTTTCTTGGCTCTACACATAAATGAAGAAAAGTAATGGATCGATGTATATTATTTACTCTCTATTGTATATTAGTTATTTAGTAAATATATTGGTTTTATATAAAATATATTGCTTTAACTTTGTTTATATATTTTGTAGGTTTAGAATTATTAAGTGTTCAAATGGTATATTTATTAGAAAAAAATGTTGAAGTTAAATTATATTAACTTATTAAGTCAAAGAGTATCCGCGTAATTTACGTGAAGAGGCTGTTTGGTAGCCTTTTAATGGTCATTACAATTTACAAGATTATCTATTAATGATTTATAGTCTATTAATGATTAAAATATAACCTTAAGTTTGAATGATTAAAAAGTAACATCTTAGTGGTTACCACTAAATCATTCAGACTTAAAGACTACATCTTAACAATTAACCATCGGCGAAGGTTAATAGGGCCCGGGGTGGGGGGGGGGGGG
>BJCN01007701.1:0-12786 GCA_018326445.1 Flaveria brownii | reverse complement strand
GTTGCCCGCCTACCTGCTATCATGATGTAATATTTCAAGGTTCTATGGTTTATGAAATTGAACTTTCAATTATTTTGTAAAAAAAAATCATAAGTTATTTAAAGAAAACTTATTTTTCAATATTAATGTAAATAAATCATAAACGTATATTCTCTTGGGCTTTTGTTGTAGCTTAAAGTAACTGAAGATTTTGAGTTAGTTGAATCGTTTTTAATTAATATAATCCAACTGTGCTTCTAAATTTAAAGATGTAATTACAACTAGATAACATGTGTAATCTATTAGATTTTATAAAAAAGTGGACGATTGATTGGATCACTTGCGGGCACTGGCTCATCCATTCATCTTCATTCTCGAGTACGGAATCTTGTGGCACTAAGCTAACACATCCCCCAAAGAAATACTCTTACATCAGTCAATCCTCACCAGTCACAAACCTAATGCCATTCTCAGAAAGAAAAAATACCTAAGATGAGAAAATCATCTAGTACAATCTAAAACCTTTATTTTTTTTGTACTAGTAAAGACTTGAAGCTAAAATATCCTCCTATTTTAATACTAACATTTTTTGTTAGGAAGTTGAGTGGGTTTTCTTTATGTATAAGTTTGATTGAGTTTAGTGAAATAATTAAAAAAAACTTAAATACTATTTGATAACTTGTTTTTATTAAAAACGTATGTAACATAATAAAAACATAAAATTTGCATGTCAAATAATGCCAAGAAACATATTAAGTAATGTAAAAGATGACAAAATGGTATTTTGTGAGGACATATCTTATTCGCGTATGAAATACTAACAAAAATAATAAATGTATTCATCTGCTTTTTGAGAAAAATACAAATTGTTTTAGTATCTGAAAAATCTTCGAAGGAACATGTGTATCTCATTTTTCTTCTGCGAAAAAGTTTATGAAAAGTGAAGAAGAAATCATTTTCCGAGTTAAATTTATGTGTATTATATAATTCTGGTAAATAAATAGATATTTAAAGAAATAAATAGATATTTAAAGAAATAAATAGTTAGGTTTGCATGATGACCATTGTTGGTGGGATGCATTTGGGTGGATAAGTAGAGATAAGGTGTTGAATTATATATGTGCCTCAACACCTAAGTTATATACCAATCATGCTTGTTTTTATCTTATAGATCTTTATAATTGATTTTAAATTATTTTCTTTCTTCTTTTAAATATTTTGAAAATCATCCAAAACTCATGATGTTAATATTAAAGAAAAATAGTGTTTTGTTATAATGCGTTGCGCTGCTTGAATAAAATTAATATCGAAAAATAGATCTACATAGATGAAAATAAGTACATTGTAACGGTTTATTCGGAATACTAAGAAAACAACTACGATATTATTAAAAGAACTAAAAATATATTATACCTGGACAATGGGTCTTGGCCGCGTCTGCGAGGCTTGGTTTTATAAATATGAAATTTAAATCAAAACATATGTAGATAATCATGTCATAGCAGTGTATTTGTAATTTCAAAAAAATATACGTTGTTGTAAAAAAAATTATTTATAGTATATTATATTAGACCCCGGATCGGTGTTAAACCGAACTTACGCATTTACGTGGATAAAAATAAACATGTCGCAACGTCGTATCCGGAGTTTAGAAAACAATATATTTTTAAAGTTAATAAGAAAAACAAAATAATATAAAAAAATAATTATAAAAAGTAAAACTTTTGGAACCCAAAAAAGCAATTTATGGCATTTAAGAAAAATTGCTTATCTGCTTAATTGCCACATGTCGTCAATAAATAAAGTTTAAATATAGAAAGCATGCATGAGAAAGTTGTACATGTTGCATTATATGTTTAGAGTTTGGATTTTAAAGTATAGTTAATTAATAATTTCCATCTTGAGAACTAGTCATAGGATGTTATGCATGGATACACTAATTTTATCATGTACCGACGACGCCGGTATCAATGACAAACGTCGTTGGTACAACTGATGCTGTAACGATGATATGCCATTGGTACAAGATGGTTTTTTTTACTAGTCAAAGTCTATGGTCACGATATGTCGTTGTTATAAGCCAAAAAAATTTTTTTTTCCGTAGAAAGTTTGTTACCTCGACACTTATATATGCGACGGTTTTTCGTTCTTATAGACTTATCTATAGCGACGAATGATGAAGTTGTATCACAACAACAATTTAAAATTATTACAATTACGATACCTGTATCTCATCATTATATGCCAAAATCACCTACAGGTGCGCTTTCTATAGTGATAATGTCTTAATCATCATCATTTGAGTCTTATGTTTGGATTTACGGATTTACCTTATCCGTTATTCATCTAGAATAACCTGCAAAATAAAAAATTTTGAAAATAATCCAAAAGACAAAGACAGGTTTGAAAAATTAAAACATTAATTAATCGTAATCAAACCTTACAACTCCAATGACTTAATGCATTCGAGAAGTAAATATTTGAAGATACAATTTTAAAATATAGAAAGTAGTGGAGAGAAGAGCATATATGAAGTTATACTAGACAACAATGGAGTGTTAGTTGGAGTAATGGGAAAGTCATAAAGAGAGAATCGAGATGAAGAAGAAGGTGATGTTTGTCGTCTCTATCATGTTCATCGAAGCGAAAGAGAATAAATAATGTAAAATTTAGTACACTTCATTTTCTATGATTATATGCATTATGTATAGAAGTGGGAAGGTAATTAAAATTGATATCCTCTTTTATATGTATAATTGTTACGCATTTTTATTATATACAAGGTATATAATTACAATCGGGAAGAAAACTGAAGTTTGAACATGAATATGGAGAAAATTATGCCATTGCAAAGATATATTTTTAATGTGTTTTATGGGGTTCTTAGGTTTATTTCAAAGGACAAATAGATAGGAATTACCCTATTATTATTACACATGCTAAATGAACAGTGATTACTTTGGGCGGGATATTTACGTTTTGTGTAACGATGGTGATTACACCTGCCTTTACTCACATCGCTTTATTCGTTTTGCTCTTTCTAATCTATCGCTAGGATTATGTATTGATGTTTTTGGAGAATTGCATGTTCAGTTTGTGTGTTCTTTCTTCCCTGTGATGTCTTCTTCAATGTGAAATTAGATGAGCGTTTTGCTGCTTTCTGTCCTATACAAATTCTTCATGTGAGCTGCCTATCTGGTGGTTTAATCTAGGTCTCTCGATTGAGTTTTATGTTTTTGATATGAATGTTTGTTGCACTGATGTTATTTGAACTCTTGTTAATTACTAACGGGTTTTTTCACAAAAAGTAAACATTAAACACTAGATGACTTGTGAAAATTACTAAAGTGACGTTTGTGCGATGCGACAACGAACATAACACACTATTACAAGCACTGGTAAAATGCTTGAACAATTAATTGATAAATTATCATAGAGATTTGAAGGTTTAATAAAGGTTCATAAAATAATGTAAATAATAAATCATATAATTGTTTTTAAAAAGAATTTCGTTAAACAATTGTTGATCTATGAAGAGAATAAAGCTACTAAAAACTCAAGAATTCAACACTGGCTACCAACTACCGGTATCTGCCAAGTGCTAAATCAACTACTGAATCACATATGCTGAATGATTGCCGATCAACATATGCTAAACAACTGTCGATAAGCACTCAACAGATTAGCTGCTGATCCACCTACTGTTGATCAGCACTGAACTCCACCAGTTGCTGATCAACTACTACACAGAACAAGATTGTTTGTACCGACGCCTGTTGTGTTCCACCTTTTTTAGACAACATAAGACTAAAGTTGCATAACTCTGATATGAAGATTGTCTGTTTTGTTGTACATTCTGAACATAGAATAATTTAGTTTTATTGTTTAGATTTTATTGCATAAAGTCCTCATACTTGTTTAGTAAATGCAAGCTTTGTCAAGCCACTTGGTTCATCTCTCGATTATATTATTTATACTCAAAAGATTAATAAGTGAATAATTTGAAAGAACAACCTGTATATTTTTATCTTTACTCAAAGTATTTATGTTTGTTAGTAAATTGTTAACTTTATTTTTATTAACTTATGATAAAAGAAAACGGCTTGTTAATCCATAACCCCCTATCCAACGACAATTAATTGATAGTTTAAATAATTAGATTTGTAAAAAAAAATTCATTATTAATCGTAATAACTACAAAACTGAATATAATAATCTAACTTATTTATGATATTTATAATTGATATTATTCAATTACTTTCTTGTATTTCATCAAATAATTAGAATGTGTGTATAAATAATTAAAGTAGTTAAACTAATAAAAGATAATTATAATTCACTCAAACTCTTAAAAGTTAATAATAAAAGACAAAATCGTAGTACTTAAATGTATTGTAATAGGGGATTGATATTATAAAAAGCACAATGTTATTTAAGGTTACCCTTAATTATATATATAACTTGTATATAATTAGGGTTCTAATATTAAGGCATCCATCATTGTATATATCAACACCCCCTATATGTATCGTATAGCCTTATACTTGACGAATAGGTAGGGCTATAAATGAATCGAACGTTCAGCTAATAGTTCGTGAAACGTTCGACGGGAAGATCGTTTATGTTCGTCTGTTTAATAAATGGACAAACACAAATAAGAAAATTATATTTGTTTAGTTAAATAAATAAACATAAACAAAGGTTATGTTCGTTCATTTATGTTCTTTTACGTTCGATAATGTGTTCGTTAACGTTCGTTTGCGTTCATTAATTTAAAAGCTATGTCTGTGATAATTATGTTAGATACTTGTTTACATGTAGTGGATAATACATAATGTTTATGATTTTAGTTATTAACTCAATATATGATGATTTGTATTTGTTTGTTTTAAATCTTTCGATTGTGTTCATTAATGTTCATGAATATTTGTGTGTGTTCTCTTGCATGAGTTTGCGTTTGTTTATGTCCGTGAATAGTTCATAAACATGTCCGTTTCCTTAATGAACAAACACAAACAATAAATCTCGTTCATTAAGCGTTCTTGAACAATTCATGAACATGTTATTTCTTAATGAATGAACACGAATAAGGACACATTCGTGTTCGTTTAGTTCGTTTACAGCCCTATGTATCGGGTCGAGGACACTGAACGCGATAAATATTTAAGGGGTTGTCAGAGAGATAAACATATAACCATATACAACCCATATAGGCTTATACGATTCGTATAATAAAATTCGACACTGAATATGAGGAAAATTTCTAGGGGTTGTCAAAGCGGTTATACGTCTCATATAAGGCTATACGACTCCCTATACAATGTGTATAGGACTATACGACCCGTTAGTATTCTATGGGTGTGGATTTATAATTGATAAGGTAGATAGATATCGAGTCCTTGTAATTAACTTTCCACATGCACTATGAGTAGTATTAGTATATACTATTAGAATTAGTTATTTCAAGTTGCAAACATTAAGGAATACTTTGACCCCTAATCCTTTTCTTTAATTAAAGAAAACACCACATGAAACTTGTCGATTTGTCTCCAACCTTTTCTCTCACACGTACAAGATGGCAATCTTTCAAAATATTTCATTTAAGCTTAAAGCTACTTGTTTCTTTTAATAAAACTTTAAATTATAACAATAATAATAACAATAACAAATAACAACAATACTATAACAATAACGATAACAATAGGAAACAGCAGCAACAATGCTATTTAACTATTAGAATTACTTTTTAATCCATTCAACTAGAGACACATGAAAAAGCTTAGCATGAGGTGGGTCATATTCTTGGCTCAAAAAAGTGTGTATGATCCAATCCTAAGCCCGAAATGGATTGAAAATCTTCAATATTAGTCATCATAGACGGGTGGATTCAGAAATTTTTTTTCTCCGGGTCGGGTTTTTTTTTTCAGTTTTCGAATAGACATGTATATCTCAACTCAATGCTGGAATTTTTGATTTGGGCCGGGTCAGGTCACACAAAACAAATTACAATCACATTATAAAACATTTGCCAAAGATACGGTTTCATTAGAAAGTAAAACAAATTACATTTTATAGTTGTTTATGTCTCTTCATCTCTTAAAAAATATCCACTATATCATCAATCGAAACCTTCTTAAAAACATCTTTCTCAATGTAGCAAATGCAAATATTGTTTAAGATATTCTTCTAAAAAAATTTAAAGATAATTAAGGAATGTTAATAAATTAATGAAATATGTGTTAGGTGTTTAGTTAAATAAATGAGCTTAGAGATTTTATAAAAAATAAACCTATTGATGGTTATTCTGATATTACTTTTCTTAACTAAGTGAGCTATTATTTTAATTTTTAGTGGATTAAACATTTTAATAAAAATGGGGTTTAGGGGTCGTAAACATTTTTATGGGGGTCAGTATTAAAAAATACACGGGGTCAATAAAAAACCGTCAATACATGTTACACATAGGGAGAAAAATCTGCGGGGTCGGTTGACCCCTCCGTGCCCTTCTTAAGTCCGCACATGATCATAGACTGGAGTCGGGGAAAACCAACCCAAGTGCAATCCTTTTTTACCTAGAAAATCATACTTATACATTATACTTCATATAGAATAAGTTTCGTATAATATAATTCTGTGAAAAAGAATGTAAAAACCAAGAAAGATAATGTTCAATCCTGAATAACTACTTGTACATCAGAATACATATTTTTTATTTTTTATTTTTTTGTTTTTAGATATCAACTTCTTATTATAAGATAAAGATAGAAACTACCTAGATAATAAAGATCACATTTAACATTATTAATTAGTGCATTGTTTTTTATTTTATAGGGCGAAAAGAATCAAGAATCCCTTTTACTGAAATATAATTAAGTGAAAATAGAAAGTGGGTAGAATATAGGATAAATTTAAAGTATTAATTAATTAAGTAAATTCTCATTGGGATTTGGGTTCAAATCTTAACATGAATAATTATTATTAACTTAATTATTTTAACAACTAACAACTAACCAGCTGTTATAGGAAAAAAAAAAAAAAGAGTCGGCCCATCTCTAATAGAACTAAAGAAGCAACTACCTAAGGGCTAAGAGCCCTAAGATTTTTGGGCCCCCATTTTTTAGCTTGGCCCATGTGTTTTAAATGGCAACGTAATAAAACAATAGAAGTTTAGAAATGCTTAGACTAGTTGTGTATGTCTAGACTAATCATTTGTACAATTTCAAGCTTGAAAGTTGAATATAAAACACTTCTCAGTGTTAGGAAAATCAAATTGGTCAATATAACAAGCCAATAACTTTACTGAGACAATGAGAGAGCATTTGATTAGTTGATCTTTTGTTGTTGTTACCAATTATGTATTTATGTTTAAGAGATATGATGAAGAAAATAAGAAGGATATTTGAAAGGAGAAGGTAAACTTGACCTGTTTTGTTATGAGAGATCTCATATTGGAGATGTTAGCGAACTGCAATGTTCTATTATTGCGAGTTTCTATAAGCTTATTTTTATTTGACCTTTATGGACAAACATAACCTGAACCAACAATCTAAACATATACAGATGTTAAATCATGAACTAATGTACGATTTAGCTAGTTTAGAAGGGGGGAAAGGTTGAACTAGGGCCTAGAATTTTAGTTTGTTTGGCCCTTATAATGATTGAGAGTTTGAGACGCTAAAACTTATTAAAGTTTTAAAAATCCACCCTTTACTATATATTTATCTAATAATCGAAATGTTATAAACCCAAATTAGATGTCAAATATTTAAATAATAAAATAATATATAACGAACTATAACTCTTATTGGAATTGACATCCGTACGATATGAAAATTTTGATGAATAAGTTTGTAACATAATAATTGGTTTGGAGACGTGTGATAATCTAAACAGGCCTGAATTTAGCCCAAATATCTTCCAGACAAAACGAAATTGTGAGCCCAATCTTTCTGATCAGATTAAATATATTAGACCCAATTATCGTGAGCCTATTACTGAATGCACTATGAGTCTGTGACTCTACCTCCAGAGTCCAAATGAATCTTAAAACATTCTGGGCCTAAATTGAGTAAGATGATGGGCAATATTTCTTTTGGGCTCGTGTGTTTGGGCTTTTATTATTTGGGTTAGAGTGATGATTTAGTCGAGTGTGATGGTTTAAAACTTCGGATTGTTGGATGTTGATTATTCCGATAGCCCGATAGGTGAACTTAAACTGCTTTTAAATTCAATAGAAAGAAAACTTAAATCGAATATTGAAATTTGAATTCGATTATTGTGATGATTTTAGTAACTAAAAGTAGCTTTGATTTATTTTAGTTTATTATTATTACGTTTGAATCTGAAACGTCGTGATTTAGTCTCAAACCAGATTCAAACCTAGTTGGTGTATCATGTCTCGAAAGTATTACACGGTTGTTGAAACAACCGTGATAACCGATTTAATGAACAGATAAATAAACATACTCAATCAAATGAATAACTATTCGTATATTTATCTAAGATCTAAGAGGAAGATTAACATATCATTGTTATGTGAATATCTATGAATTGATACCAAAATTTATGTTTATTAACATATTATAAACATCTCAGACGTGTAAGCTTACTATAACTCTTTGATCTATACGTGTTTACGAAATTTGTTATCTTTGATCTACACGTGTTTATGAAATTTGTTAGAGATAGCATGTAAGTTAATGGATCAAAGAGAAAAATCCTTTTACTTTTTATCATCTTTGCGGGCAGAACTTTTTTTATTAGAAAATAAACTCGCTAACGCACCTTTACTTTTCTAAGGAGATATAAAAAGAACTAACCTCACTAAATAAACATAGGCTTTGGCTCGAAAGCAAGGAACAATGACTTTCACACTTGTTGGAAAGCATGTTAGATAATTGCATTTAATTTTTCAGCTAGAAAGAAAAGTAAATCTTTTTGCGGGATCCTATTTCGTACTATAAGCATTTATAATATTTATGATTCTATAAAGCAGTTTTTAAATTTCAACACCTAATGTAACAATAACCCATATAAAGAAATTGCCTGGATAACTAGTTGACCCGTTGACCACAGAAAAGCTTAAACTTTTTCAAAGCCATAGCATACTAAAACATGTGGTTTATTATGTATTAGTGGTCAAGATGTGGGTTAGATTCAAATATAGAATTCACCCTTAGCAGTGTATTGCAAAATGACAAATACAAAAAGTAGCCAATTAGGCGACGTATTTGTGTAATTGATTAAGCGGGTGTGAAGAATAGGATCCGATGAATTGGTCCCCTTCTTATACAGGGTGGACATGCAGAAACAATTAAATATTTCTTTTACAGTTTTGACTTCTATTTCTAGATAAAAACACTTGTGGGTAATTAAGGCAAGTGGTAAGAGAGGCCTTCATTATGGATTCAAACCTTATCTTAAAATTCATCTTAAAAAATTCTAGATTTTACTCTTAAATTTAAATAATAAAAATAAGACCTCTTGATTAATGGAAAATTAAATGTTTGCATTTCATTTTATTTTAACCTTTTGAAAAGTATGACCATTTCTAACTCGTTCTGTTTAAACGACACGACACGACACTACACGACATTTTCACGAATTTAAGTGTGTTTAGGTTTGAGCAAAATGGATATAGTTATAAACAAGTTGACGTGATTATGACATACTAAAAACGGGGTCTAAGTGGGTTCAACCTGCCAAAATTTGTTATAACACGATTAGACCCATTTAAATAATTTAATATATAAAATTAAGAATTTTAGATTCAAAATTATCAATGATGAATTAGGTATTATCCCTTCTGTAACTTCCGTTTTGATTCAAAGGTTTTTGAATAACCTTCTGCAAGCTCCTATTCAAATAACATTTTGGTTGTATTCATATTTTCCGATTATTATCAATGATAGAATGAAGTTCCAATTTGGTTTAAGGATATTATAGATCGTATGTTTGGAGTTTAAGGCTATTATGAATCGTACATTTTTTGGTTTAAGTAGTAAATGGGTTTTTATCTTGTTTTATGTTAATCGTGTTAAACAGGTTATATCGTGTCATTCGTGTTACTTAACATGTAATATTTAATTGTATTATAAGGTTTTGTTCGTGTAACCCGTTTCTTGACAGATCTGTGTTCGTGTTTGAGTAACTAACACGATTAGTTAAACAGGTCATGTTTGTGTTTGCTACATGTGTTAATCGTGTCATTTCGTGTCTGGCCCGTTTAACGCGATTAGACTCATTTTATCAGTCCTACCTTCTAAGAGTAATGAAAGTTCATTTTTCAACTAAGGTTGCCCATGAGTCGTATGAAACTATTTTCGATCATCTATTTTCAACTTTAAGGGACGTGTTATACCTGTTAACAACAACTACGTTCTAAAGCAGAAACTATCACAAATCACAGCTCATTCAAACATACGTAATATTCATAAGCAAACGGCTTTGAGAATATAATTTCTTCCCAAAGTAACATTATTATGATAAGTCACGAGATTAGAAAAAACATAAATGATTTGTGATGCCAGCTACAAGTATCTACTTTAAAAAGCCTTTGTACCGTTTCACTACTACGTGATAAAGTCCATCAAGCACTCACAAACACAATATAACATGCACGTGAGATCACGGACAAAGTCCCGTCACGTGACATCAATAAAGATAAGCTGTGAATGACCTACCAATGAAGGACCATCGTTAAAGGCGTACCAATAGGAAACATGAATCATGAAAGAGTCAAATTTTGTATTTCATCCAAGTAAAAAAATAGTAAAAACTAATACTAATAAACTAAAAAAAAAAACAAATTGTGTCCAGGTATTGTCACATAATAATCTATTTTATTATAGCTATAACTAGAACATTGATTAGTTAAACACAAATAACAAAGAATAAAGAAAACAAAAGTTTCAGATCAACCCAACTCGTTTTTACATGCTAAAACTACTTATTTTGACCCGAATTACTTTTTATATACACAATCTACCCTAAACACAAGTCGAGGTGATCACATTTGGCGCGCTTTCGTCAGATGCTAAACTCAAGTCAATTGATCACATTTGGGGCTTCGGCAAGTGGGTTCTTGATTAACCCACTGCAACCGCCATTGAGATGCAATTCAGTGGTATGAAGGTTATACGATTCAAGATCCTTGTTCTTGGCGGATGGGGTTGAAGAAAACCGAATGTTTGACTCTTGGATTTCAGGTTTCTTCCATAGTTTAGAGCTAAGAAGCTCTGCACCTGGTAACTTGCAGCACAAGGTTTGTTCGGGATTTGATACCTGTCGAGTTGACTTTGCCAAGTCAAATGAGATCTCGTCGAGTGTTGACTCTACACCACGCACACGAGACTCCAGTGACTGCATCCCGCTCATAGAGTTCCCAATAAATTTCTACAATTTAGGATGAGAGTAACAGAATGTCACTAGTCTGTCTTCAAAAGTTGTAATTTAAGGGAGTAACAATATTAACTACTGAATTGATTTTGCTAATAATATTCTCAAATTAAAAGTGAACTTAATTACAGCAGATTACTTTCGAATTACCTCAAGGAGATCAAATAGATTGGACTGTTGGGTCTCGATTTGAAGAAGCTGATTGCGGATCAAAGATAAGTCCTCAGAATCTTGTTGAATCGAGTTGATATTCAAACTGACATTGCTTCCTGCAACTCTAGAAGTTGATCTATCTTCATCACATTGAGTATCATGCATCTTTTCATCAGAAATTTCACCAAAAAGGACTCGTTTTGTTTCATGTTTCATGTGTATTTGTTTGGCATGAGCATCTGCAGTGTTGAGTTTCTGATCATTTGGCTTCTTGCGGTCCAGCTTACAGAACATTGCTGGACCAGCTTTCCTGCAGCTAGTTTCAACCAAACTTTTTCTTGTGACAGATTGTGTGTACGGTATATGAGGCGTTCTAGGTTGATTTTGTATATCAGATTCTCCTGCAACCTCACAGTGATCACACATCAGAAATCATCAAGAACACCCAAAATCATACACATTACAAAGTGAAAACTGGGAGATTTATTAACTTATGATTCAAAACCTGTTCAAATCATCTACAGGTAGATTTCAATTGTTCTGTTTCGACTTTCGATTATGCAATGTAAAAATAAAATCACAGATACAAGCAACCTTCAAATCTTCATACCTTTAGACGAATGTGATTCCGGTGGTGGCGAAACCTCCTCCGTCGCATCTGGAATTGCATTCCATGCTTCAACCATCTGGTTCATCGTCTCCCTTACACTTTTCACCTGCAAATTCATTAAAAAACTTCATGTAAACACACACGATTACAACTAAGAAATCAATTACTCAATTCATCGATTGTACATCACACCTTATCAAATCTCTTCGCTTCAAATGTCTTCAAACACGAAGCCTTAAACTCCGGCAACAAATCCGCCTCCACAACCGCCAGCTTCTGCAACACCACCGCTGCCGTCTTCCTCACCGACCAATCCTCACTTCTAACCACAAACTCCGTCGTAATCTTCACCAAATTCCTCACAATCACCGCGTTGGAAGCAGCACCGACGCTAATCACACTCGCTACAACCGTCAACAACGCTGCTTTAGCCCTAAATCCATCGCTCCTCAACAACTTCTCGATTCTCGATAACAACCTCCTTAAATAAGCCCTATCTGGATCCAGTGCACCATTGATAACCGCAGCAACACACAAAGCCGCACCGATCTGAGAATTCAGATCCTGTTCCGTCACTAACGCGTCAACGAACGGTTTCGCCACCGACGCAAACGGAGGTTTGGTGATGTGAGAGGCAATAGAGGCGG